>JAZDUA010000722.1:0-287500 GCA_038098605.1 Gryllus longicercus
GTTACTTTAAAATTCCACTCTGGAAAGATGGCTCACTACTATCTTTATATTCACATTTAATATTATTTCTCATGTGAACGTTTCTACAAACATCTGCACAACGCACAATAATTAATTTGAAACAATGAGTTTTTGAATATACACATTCACTGTCGTAGCATACTCACATTTCATGAAAAAAGGTTTTTTTACACAAAAGCGAATGTTCTGATTGAAATGTTCTCTTGCGCGATCTTCAGTTTTGTTATCCCGTGTACTCGATCGTGATTTCCTTAAAAAACTGCAAGTTTTAGGCTCTTTAAACTATTTCGATGCCCTTTACACGTTCTTTTCCACGTTTTACGTTCTTTAGTTTTGTAATCTACAAAATGCGACTCCACAAAAACCTTCCAATCTTCCCATACAATGGAGATCAAAATGTGCAGGATACTATATTTTCTATTCAATTGTATGTTTAATGTTTCTGTGCGATCCAATTGTACGGATTTAAGATTATTTTGTTAATAAGGCGCTTTGCAACTTCACAATGTTTACGTGCGCTCAGTGCTAGGCTTATGTAATGCACAATTTTGGGAGTGTCAGTTCAAAGTTCGCTTTTAGTATGAATCTGTTATCACATTTAAAACGATTTTCATTGTTATTAAAATGTTCCCAGAGTTTTTCTCGTTTGTGGGCATTGTATGCCAGTACATACAACGTTCGATGTAGTGACTCGGTTAGTACGATTAGTACATTATACTGTTCAAATAATATATCCCAATTGACATTAATTTCAAGAGTACTTGAACAGTACCCACTACTGTATAAACTGTAATGAGAGTTTGTGATTTTCACTGAAACGAACTGTACTCAGTTTTACACTGAGTTTTACTCTGAAACAAAAGTGGTGTAATCACACCCTCAAATTATTATCGTGTTCTAGAACATCAAATGTACATGAGAAAATAAAGATTTTTCAAAGAAATTGAAAAAAAAAATACTTTATTTTTCGTATGCAAATTAATACAATTACTTTAACATTTTAATACCATAAAATAACCACACTATTTTATTATTGACATCATAACGATTCCAAGCACAGTCTCTTTCTTGAATAGACTTTACATTCAATAAGACTTAAATAATTTAGAATTACCTAAGATTAGATAAAACAAACATTCCAAGTCAGTTTTTTTATAATCACGAAGAAAGCTATGTTTTAGCTTCTGTTTATATTGCCTAGTAGGTTGTATTTCCGACTATATTTTCTCTAACAATGAAACTATTTTGAGTTTTCAGCGTTAAGGTGATGTGATTTCTGACTGATTCAGAAATAACAATTAACATTAATAGTTAACTACATAAAAGATCGTATAACTTTCATATCAATTTTACTTTCTCGCACTTACTAACATAAGAGTAGAACGTATTGTAATCGTGCGCTGGAAAACGCTAAATTTTTACACCTTAACTCTTACTGCCGGGCTCTGATAAGGAAAAAGTGGATAAATCTAGTTTGCTAAATAATACAAAAGATTCTTCTAACACGTGGTGTAGCCAGAATCCCTGTTATGTGGGCCCTTGATACCGAAAAATCGATTGACGGCAAAACGTCTGCCACTCCGTCTGTCTGCACAACGTTAGCGCAAGAAGCATTTAGCCGATTTTCTCCAAAGTAGATATTCCCCAAGTAGAAATTGTTCTAGTTGATGTCACGTATCCTGGAATTTGAAACCGAAATTTTATATTTGGTGGGTACTTTACATACAACCCCTGGGACATTTTTAAACTTTTCAAGAAAATGGCTCTAAATTGTTTGATTAAATTTTGTTGCTGAATTGTGCAAAGGAAGTTTAAGAGAATGGTGCAGGTGTCATTTTGTTTGACATCCCCGGTTTTTCAAAAAAAAAGAAAAAAAACTACAAATTTTAAGACAAGACAGAGATTTTTGTCACAGGCAAAGTCTGTTGTACAAGATTAGCTCTTTACAAAAGGTATTGTACAAACTAGTACTTTTTGTGTTATTTCTGATTGGAACTATTGAAACGTATGCAAATTTCACACCAACTACGGGTCATGCAAATAATTGAATGAATGATATATAAAATAATTAAATTAATTTTTATCATAATTTCCTATCGGAAATTCCCATATTCTATGTTTGCTTTCTCGCACTCAAGCTTCACTTAATTCTACAATTTGTATTCTCAACGACACAGTCTTAATTGCTGAAAACGAAGATGATTTACAACGCCTCCTGATTCAATTCTACAAGACATGCCAGTCATTCAACATGAGGATATCCACACAAAAAACTAAATGCATAACAATCTCGAAAGAGCCATTGAGATGCAAACTAGCTATAAACGAATACCTAATAAAGCAAGTGATGGAAATACAATATCTAATCGTAACAATAACTAGCGATGGCAAATCTATAAAAGAGGCTAAGGAACAAAGCATTAAAGCAAATAGAATAGTAGGCTGTCTCAACCACTCGATATGGCAAAATCAATATCTAAGAAAAGACACTAAAATTATAATATGTAAGGCAGTAATTAGACCAGTATTGTCATATGCAGCTGAAACGAGAGCAGACTAAAAAAATATGCCAAATGATGGAAGTGTCGGAAATGCGGGTGCTGAGAAAAATTACAAATATAACGATATGAGATAAAGAACCCAATATTAATATAAGAAAGACTTGCCAAATAGATATAATCTCAGGCTGGTTTCGAGAAAGAAGAAAGAAATGGAACGAACATATAGACAGAATGGAAGAAGACAGACTGATGAAAGTGACTAGAGATAGAAGACCGGAAGGAAGGAGAAGAGTAGGACGTCCAAGAACTAGGTGGAAAGACATTTTGTAAAACAAGACAGCATGAATATAGTGTCAATTTATAAATATGACTACATAAATGTAATGTATCAGGCTTTTTAAAAATTTTAATTAAGTATCCTTTGAAAAGAAACAGGCTCTAGCCTAAAATAAAAGTAAGAAGAAGAAGTATTCTCAACGTATTGATGTATGAGTATATAAAGTTGACGATCTGCCGACAATAGATTTTCATCATTCCCGTAAACCGGAGGCAAATAATTCTTAAAGAGCTGTGGTATTTAGGCCATTATTTTAAAATTTTACACAATAATAAAATTATAATGTTGTCCAGTTTAAGATATCAAGCAACTGTGGAGTACAAACAACACCACCTAGAAACTGTATGTCTAGGTAATAGTTATCAATATTATTAATAATTTATTAATTGATTTTATTAATAAAATGGTAATTATTTATGAATTGAATTATTCCTGAAGTAATATCTAAGGGATTAATTTGGAATATTTATTCATTTCTTTCAGGGCCTAGAGACCATTCTAATTTCTGAGATTTATAGGATTTATCTTGATGGATAAGCGCGCGGTGTTGCCGACTTTTATTTTTCTCTTAATTATAAAATGGAAAATAAAAATTAACTATAATTTCACTTATTAATGTTTATTGTCTATTTAGATGCAATTTATTTTTCGTATCTTTTAATTAGAGACAATCATTGGATAGGTTAAATCAGAAACACGTCATTTCAAAACAAATATATTTGGATTCCATGGTCACCAAACTTGGTTTTGTACCATTCCATGACAACTAAATATGTCAATTTTAATATCACGTGATGTTATCTGAGAAATACGTATCGAGAGATATGTTTTCGTCAATTAACATGAGTTTCACATTCTGGATATCACCGGAACGACTTTCGAAAGATTTCTTTATACTATTCATTAGTGATGTTTGTTGTAAAGTGATTCCTTAAAAGATATTCACAATTGTATGTCTTTTTTAATAAGCTGAAGTTCATTACTGATTCTACTGTGTTTTTATTTTTAATTTGTAGCTGTTAATATCCAGAACTTTTTCATTAGAAAAGATGTTTTCAAAATGTGATCGTAATCATAATGTTTAGTATTATGCATGTGCTGGTTCAACTCAAGTTTCGTAGTCTGGTAAGTACTAGGCTGGCGTCACGTTAGTGATAATAACTTCGGCGCCTGTGAAGTTCAAAACCTTCTGACCACTGCTCATTGAATGTCTTAGAAGCCTACTGATCTGTTCAGTCATTTCATTACCAAGCAATTCCAAACGAGTGCTGGAGAATATGTTAATCGAGGCGTCCTACATGTGCCACATGTGTCACAATACCGCGCGATCCTACATGTTGTCTTCACTCTCATTGTCCTTAGCAGCATCGTTCATTGTCCATACCAGCATATGCCCACGTGCATCGTTCTCGTAATCTAGGTAGGACAGCATTGCGACTAGACATATGTCAGGTTCAGCTCATGAAATATTGTAGCGTTAGAGATAGAAGAATATTGTAGAGTGCAAGGTAATGTCACGTCGTAACATGATCTACATCATAGTTCATTAATTCGTTTTTTCTTAGAAGCAGCGGTCGTAAATTAGCCAGTGGCTGAAGGCTAAAGACCCCCCCCCCCAACAAAAATCGTGCGTTGTGCATTCGCTGAGGTGAAAGGTGCGTACGACGTGCCCAGACCAGGCGGCCAAGTTGCACGGGGCAGCGCCTGCAGCGGCGGCCCCGCAGCGGCGGCCGGGCGGGGGCGGGGGCGGGGGCGGGGCTGTCGAAAAACGCGGACGCAGCGCGGCGCGGCCTGGCGGCGGCACGGGGAGAGGGGCAGAGGGAACAGGGGCCCGGGCCGGGTGGGGGGAGGGGGGCTGCGGAGCGGTTCCACGGAGCAGCAAAGCGGGCACGTGGATCGAACCTGCGCCCGCAGCACACGCTGCTCCCGGCCCCGCCCCCTCCGCCCCCGGACCCGCTCCGCCCGCGCCCGCCATCGGACCTGTTCGCCCGCAGCACACGCCGCGCCCGCCCGCCCCCGCCCCGAACACGCGGCTCCCCGCCCACGCGCCCACCCGCCCGCGGACCTGCTCGCCCGCACGTAATCTGATGGGAATATTTTCATGCCTCGACAAACAACACATCGCATCGGAGTCCATTTCGGCGCAGATCCACGTCAATTATTTTTGAAAGCCGATGTATTATTTGCTCTTGTTTTAATAGCGGACGATTGTAAACTAGAGATAATTCTTCGTAATCGGACACAATAAATACGAGTGTGTTTATACATCAACAATATGTTTGGATTTGGTAATCCGTCCCGCCTCGCCCGCCCGGCCCGCCCCGCCCCTCCGCCCGCATTATACTTTCATATCGCGCACGCGGCTCGAGGGGGCTTAGGCGGTCGAGTGGCGCCGCCCGCAACCCCCCTCCCCCTCCCCCTCCCAAGGCCCCCTCCTCACGCGCGATCCCCCCGCGAGCCCTCTCCGGAAAAAATATACGTTTTGTTTTCAGCGCCGAAATGTTGGGGGCGCGTCATGGCTATATTTGTCGATGAAAGTAGGGAAGACGCAGAGAAGTCGAGTTCTTGGAAATGATGCGGGGAATGGGAATGAGTAATATCTTGCTAAGCAGATTTACATGATAATTTCGTTTTAAACATCACCTTCTTGCACCTGCAGAAGATAGATATTTTTATTATTCTTTTTTTGAGATGGAAAAAATACCGTAGTATCATGGTTATGTAAAAATTAATTAGAGAAAATCGAAGAGAAAACACTTGACGCAGGCAAACCATCTTCACAGACGCATTCCACGAAAATGTGTTTTGAAAACGTTCGTGCTGAGCATACAATTGTTATTGATTTTTAATTATATGTTTTCTGTATTGATAATGTTGCTGATGTTGATGATTATATTCCCGGATAAAGGTAGGAAAGATGGAAGGAAAATAATTAACCTATGAGTAACGTAATTTGTTTCTATTAAAGAAAACGCTGGTGAGAACTTCATGGTTATATTATCTATATAAGTAAAAAATTCTACAGTATGATGTTCTGACCTACACTATAATTCACATGAAATTTAAGCATCCGCATACATTTCAGCCTCCACGTCAAAGTTGTATTTCCAATCTTCCCCTGTACCGAGTTAATATTGTTTATTTTGAAATTAAATATTTTTTTCCTGAGAAAAGGCATTACATTATAGTATATACCTTTATTGAGTGAGTAAGAGAAGAGAGAGAGGCAGAAGCCGAGACGCCGTATATTCAATAGATTTGTTGGAAATGTACTATCTTTGTAAATGGAATCACTAATATTTTTATTTCCAAAACATCTCTTTGTATATTAACAAATTATTTGTTCGTTTTAATTAAATCTATTTAGTTACTGATTTTGTACTTACGAAATCGCTTTTAATTGTCAGAGGCAGGAGGTAATGCATATCATGGAGTACATTTCAAAGATGTCACCTCGTATTTTAATTTTAAATTGAACAATCACCTTGACCTCCAACGAAATAATAACCTCATATTATATATATATATATATATATATATATATATATATATATATATATATATGTGTGTGTGTGTGTGTGTGTGTGTGTGTGTGTGTGTGTGTGTGTGTGTGAAGTTACTAGGCTCCTTCAAACGTGAAGAGTGCTTTTTATGGACCAATTGTTTTGTAGTATTCATCACAAACACGAAAATATTATTAGTTTTTTCTGTAATTATGTTTATTCTTGTGCGTATCTGGTATAAATATATTTCTTATTTGAAGTGATTCAAAATTAGTTACAAAATTGTTAAGAACATTCGTTACAAACTTCCAGAGCTTTCACAGGGAGCAGAAAATGATTTCTTTTTGTCAATGAACCTGAAGTGGGGAATTTCATGTAAATGAGTTGTTATATTTGTCCTCCATGTCACATTTGCCTCAGACTGAAGAAGACCCCTTGTGCGATAGTGTTTTTCAGGTCATATTTGCGCAGCCAAGGCGTTTTCGTGAGCCTGGAGAATACCATTACCTAAAACTCAGGGCAAAATGTCACATATATAACTACGTTAAATGAAATTAAACTTGACAGTTCATTGGGAAAAATTTTAGGTATTTGGTCCCTCTGCATGCCACAGACGTTTGTCACTTTATTCTGAGGCAACTTAATTTGTACTAGCCGATATCGCATTAATAAACATTGAAAGGTCTGAGACTGTGGATTAGGGGTATCGTCTACTTTTTCTTTATCTTCTAAGCATATGTAATTTGTACCTTAATTTCCTTTTGCATACAAAATATAACTAATAAATGCTAGTAATTAAATAAATAAAAAATAGTCACGCGTTGATCTCAGGATTTTCAACAGTAATATCAATACTCTTGCAAGTTATAGTGTAAAGATAAGGAGAAAGTGAAGGAGTCCGTCCTTTGTGAAATGAAAGCACAATTTAGTGAGTGAAATACAGCTTACACGTATTACCAAAGACTACGTTTACTGCGCCCGCTGCACATACGCCCACTGCTTGTCTATGACTTGTTTCTCGAAATACAGTTTGTGTTTCCTTAGCTATTTTAATACATATAATAACGTTCTTAAAGATTTCGATAATCGAAAATAATAAATATAAGTAATTATATAGTAAATATATACTTTCTTTAGCTTAAAGTTATTTTATCGTAAAAAAGATGTGAAACGTGCTTGTTGTTAACCTATCGTCTATACAATGAATTTCAGTATCTGAACGATATCATAGGGTAAATGTTTGAATGGATAAGTGAGGGGTGATAACTTGATATAATATGAAGATGTTGGAACGAGAGTTATTGAGGAATGAGAGTAACGGGAAAGAAGCAAACCCCGAAAAACGTGCCAGGATCTCACTTTATCCACCACAAATTCAATATGCCTTGGCAGGACTTTGAACGTTGGGTGTATCCACTAGTGGAACGAGATAAGTATACCCATAACACCACAAGTCATTCACAGTTGTGACAGGCGACGCCACGAAATGCGGCATACGTACGTACGCTGTCAAGAGAGCAGAGAACGCGATTCCATGCCTGCTCACCGCGCTGTCGCCTCTCCTTTCTTTGTCCCCGGCAGCGCTGGGTCGCTCGTCCCGCCGACACCGATCGCGCGCACCTCGACGGCGGCTCAAAGCGCGGGCGGACGCCTCGCCGGTATGCGAACTCGGAACCGATCACGGCACCTCGCGGACACTTGTCGGCGGCGCTCCGCAAACAGACCCTCCGGCGGCGCCCGCCCCGCCCCGCCCCACCCCATCCCACCCGCGCACCTCTCCCGCGCGGCCCTCGGGCTCTGCAAACAGAGCCGCCCCCGCGCCCGACCCTTGCCGGCTCCGCGGCCGCCTCACGCCAGCCTCCGCCTGCGCCCCGCCCGGCGCCCGCCCCGCGCCCGCCCCGCGCCCGCCCCGCGCCCGCCCCGCGCCCGCCCCGCGCCCGCCCCGCGCCCGCCCCGCGCCCGCCCCGCGCCCGCCCCTCGCCCACACCACACACCATCTCGCCCCTACTTTGTGCCCTCACTACGCCCTGCGCCCGCTCTGCGCCCACGTGCCCGCCCCATACCCACTCGGACCCACACTCGTTTCTCATTGTCGTTTCCACTCTACTGTCCTCCCCCACAGATATCCTACACCCACCCCACGCTCCCCGTCCTCTCGCCTCATTCCCCTTCCACTACCGCACCCGTTGCCACATTTCCCCTCGCCCTACCTTTGTCTCGCCACCATGTCCCTTCTGTCCCCGCGCCCTACACTCACCCCGCCCGCGCGGCCGTCTTCGCTTCCACTCTTGTAAATCCCCACCCACACCTCCCACACCCGTGGACGACCTCCTGCCCAACTTTACCATCGTACCAAATCCCTTGCCCACCCCGCCCTCCCACCTCTTCCGTGCTCACTGCTACATCACTCCTCACCCCCACCCATCATCCCTTGCTCCCCGACCGCGCGCTCGCCCCGTCATCTGCCTGCGCCTCCGAACCGCCCCCGCCACCAGCCCCAACCCACCTCCTCCATCGCGCCGCCCCCGCCCGCGCGACCCCTCGCGCTCAGCAAACACCGCCGCCCCCGAGGCAGCGCCGCCTCCGCGGAGGAGCGTCTTAAAGGGGATATCGGCGGCCCCCGGCGGCGGCGGCGGCGGCGGCGGCGGCGTCCCCCGGGGCGCCGGTGGCAGACAGGCGCCCACTCGCGTCGCGACGCCTCAGCGCCCCCCGCGACGCCTCCCGGCGGCAAAGGACAGCAATACACCAGATTGCGACGCATAAAAGGCGGCGGAGAGGTCGTTTAAAGAATCACGTTTTCTATGAGCAGCTTAGCGAGGAAGGGCGGGTCAGATAGCATGAAAACAGAAAGTCACTGATCGGATTTACAAGGTTTGCAATACATTACTAAAAATGGAAAAAAAATATCTATGAGATAAAAAAAGTTTTTAAACTATCTGAAGAAAAGTATATTTAAAAAGAAAACTGAACGACTGTAGCAAAAATATTTTGTTATTATAATTTTTTATTATTAAGAAACTGTACAACATAAAATGATTTGTTGTAGTTTGTTTTTGTTTGTCTCTTAAAACGAAGTAGATTGAAGCGAGATTCAATAAGAGTGCATAAAATCGTTTTTTGTTAATTATCTTCAATATTCCTATTAAAGTTGTAATGACTTAGCTTTGTGGTTGGTTTTTAAAATGAAAATTATAACAATAATAATATTGAAGCTTACTCAGCAGTCGCTAAAACTCAACGGTAAAAATTCACATGATTATATTTAACTCATAATACGATGCCCTTATCTTTTATTTTTTCAGGGAGTTTATTTATTAATTGAGTAAAATATACTATTTTTGGCCTGTTACAAGTGTTAGGCACGAAAAGGTGTTGACGTGGCGCCTACATCATGTAATATAACATTTGAAATAACATAAATATTCGAATAAAGTTTTGGAACATTTTGAATAGGCATGAAATAAATTATTATTGCTCCTTATTACGGATATTCGTGCTATTCTTTTATTATTCATTAATGACATTCTTGAAACACTAATTCTTTATTTTTTTTACCTTCAATTGTGTAATATTTTTGTTTTCGTTTAAATAACCTTCACTGACTTTGTTTTGCTATGGTGTTTTGTACTTCGTTTTGTTAATTTCTATTTGAAATTCATGCTGTATTAAGGTATTTGCCCTATTGAAGGTTCATAAGTAATAAATAAATAAATATAAAATTCGATTAAAAATAGAACTCGTAGCCCGGAGGCCCCGTCAGAGTCGTGACGTTCTGTTCCGCCCTGGTCCCCTTGCCCCACAAGCCTCCGTGATCAGCGCAAGGCTACTCTGCGCGGCGAAAGGTTGCAGCCTTTGCACGCTGAGCGATATTACAGGATAAAAATGGCACTACACGAGAACATTTAAAGAATGAAGTGGTCTTCGACTAGAAGGAAATGGTGTGCCATAGAATACGTGTGAAGATACATATGAAGAGGATGCCACAAGGCATATTACATAAATACCACAGATATATGATACAAACTACCAACCTGCAGGGGAACAGTAAAATATTGGTGGAAAAACTAATTCGATAAATTTGCGTCTTATTTAACATGATATTTAATAAACTATTAATGTATTATGTGAAGAATTTAATCGGTATCCCTCCGCATTTTCATAGTTCCGATATCCCTGTCTCCCTAGATTCGGTGCGACAAACGAAGGCAGCTGGTGCGACAAATGATACATATGTTTGAGATTACGTCCGTTTAAAGGGCACTAAGAACGTTTAAAGAATAACTTATTTCATTAACAAACAAGGGAGAATAGCGTGCCACATCGATACTCATAGAGAGGTAGCCACCGACATGGTGAACTACAAGTGACTAAGAAACGCATTAAGTACAAGCGACAGAGGAAAATGTCTCTAGGACAACTCCATAAATTGTTGGAATAAACAAAGCAAGTAATTGTATTCTATCTACAAGTTAAAATAATTACTTTTATGATTCGGGTAAACCGCATATGTCGATCTCTTAGAATTAGATCACTTCTGCTGCCTCATTTGGAACAATTGAGGCTTCGTTCGAGGCGTCTCCGTCTTCTGGAGAGGATCTGAAAATTTTTTTGGAAGGAAGCTCAAGAAAAAGTGTGTGTTTAGGAGTTTTAAGAATCTAAAACGCAGTGTTGGGGTGATAAATAGATCATTCGATTCCTCTCGAAGAAACAAATATATTTACACTATTTTTAGTGTAACTATTATGAATATTATGGAGGAATTTTAGTAAAAAAAACAACAAATGTTTTTAGGGTAAAGCTTCTGCAGTGGTAAAACGAGGATATTTCAGCAAATGATAATTTTCAAGAAATAATATAAGCATCTAATCCCTATGATCTAATTAAACATAAGTGGCTTAGAAAAGATGTCTTGAATAAAAGTTTGAGTCAATTTAGTCTCGCCTGTTTGTCATGCGTTGTCAGTGATGGACTCTGGGAAGGACAATGCCTCTGAAAACCCTATTTTTTGTAATTTTTTTAGACACGTACTTAAAAAACTTTTATATATTTCTCGCACCAAAACATAAATCTCGACCGGAGGTGACTTCAAAAAGAAAATCATGTTCTAAAAAATGTGTTTTTTTGGTATTTTTCTTGAACAAATTTGTGAGGATTGAGATGTTGGAGAATCGGAGAAATCGGAAATGAAATTATCTGAAATGCCGAACGCACAGCTCAAGTTTCTAGTCATACATTATACTTTACTATTTTAACATTATAATTACAACTTTAAAAAGACATAAAGAAAGCTGTGGCCATTCTCGCTAAATCAAAACCTTTGAAATCGTCTAAGTACGCAATTTTGCGTGTTTCAGTCCCTTCCTGAAACCGCCCCTTGCGTGCTCTATTTTTGTGCATTGTAAAGGCCCATTCACATTGCAAACGTAAACATACGCATCACACGTAGACGTTAACATTAATATAAGTGATAGACATAAATATTCACAATGTCTAACATACACGTATGCAAAATAAGACTTTCCATCGGCTGTGAGACATTCTAGGTTGGTTGGATGGGAGAATCGATTTCGAGTTATCGGCTGAGTCCATGACCCATATGGCGTTAGCTCGTCTATCGCCTTCGCTCCTCTTTCGATTCTCGATTTTGAGTTAACGTTCTGTGATTGGTTCGTTTCTTATGTCTTACTTCAGCATAAGAACAGAATCTCGCAAGCTTTTAAGATAACGTTTTACGTGTTATGCTATTGCGAACGCATTGGGAATGAGTTCGCTGGTGAACTTAGTTCTACCTTTCATGTTAACGCCTTGCTTATGTGGCTTATGTTTATGTTAGCATTGTGAATGGGCCTTACGAAACGCAACCGAGGGAAGTGCGTGGAGCGATGCGGAGACAGCATTCGCCAGCGCCACCTGTGCGAAGACGCGTCCACCGCCATTCCCCCTCCCCCCGCCCGCCCGCCCCACCCTCCCCCGTCGCCACGCCGATCGATATATAGTTCATATTAATTAAACGGCAACGCTGCCATGTCCCGCCAGCTGCGTCATCCCGATTTTTTGGACCCCCACCCCCGCCCCCTCCCCCTGCCCCCCGCCGCCAACGGAGGCGCTGCCATCTTCCACCGCTGCCGATCGCCGCGCAAAAAACGGCTAATTGGCGCACATGGGTGTCACTCGGCCGGCTGCGGCGGCGGCGGTGCGGCTGGGGTGGGGGCGGGAGGGGGGGCTGACGAGGGGGTGGGCGCGCAGATTAGCGCGAACGGCCTCGGTGCCGGATGCGGGGGGGGGGCGCTAAGCCCTTGTGACGCTTCGGTCTCTCTCTCTCTCTCTCTCTCTCTCTCTCTCTCGGGTGCTGCTGCGGAACAGACGGTGCACGCACCAACTACTTGCGGTGGAGTAGAGAGTGTTCCAGAACCACTAGCACGCGACCGACCTAATTAGTACACGTATGTGCTGAACGTGGCTGTACCGCTCAATTTCATAGACATACTTTAATGGTTGAACATTACAACGAAATTACAAACGTCTGCAGAAACCAGTGACTTTTCTCGCAAGATCAAGCGTTTCAGTAGTATTCGCAAACATGGCCAAAATCTGCCAGTTCTAGTACCTCAGTTCCCTGATTGAATGATTTCGAGTATTAGTTCTGCTGGTGTAGTGAATGTTTTATCCAAATTTTTCTCTCCCATTGGATGGCGATATCCAGCGTGGACTTACGGATCGACTTGTGGAGGATTTATCTCATTACGTATCTGCCCAGAGGGGCACCGCCCCAGTCGGGAGAAGCTTCAACTCCCGGACTGATCTTCCGACATGTGTTCAGGTATAGGGCATTTGTGTGCATGTGTGTGTAAGAGAGATAAGATGGAGAGACGATAAGATGCTTGAAATTGAAATTGATCTACGGTCTCGGTAAAAAATTCAATCTCAATTCAGATCGTGAAAAAACGGAACCTTTACACACATTTAATAAGAAAATAATTATTTAATATTAAATGCGTGGAATTGGGTTTTTTGTCTCGGTCGAGATTAAATATTTTGCTGAGACAGTAGGCCGAGACAACAAAATCAATCCCAAACGTCAAAAATTCTACTCTGCTCACAATATATGAACATTTTTTAAATTTGTAAAATTACAATATTTGAAAAAGTTTCTTATTTGATAATGGAGTAAGGGATTTGCTATCTCGAGGACTAGCAATATGTAGGACCATGAATGCGGAGGCATTACTAAGGGATATCTTTGCTTACTTCGTTATATTTTCATGCGTAAATTCAAGTTTTCATGGTAACAAAATATTTGTTTTGGCAACCGTCCTTTTTAATGTTAAAAAATGGCATACTTTAGTGCGGATAGCAATGAGATTTTTTAAACAGTTGTAGAGAAACAATTTTTGCTGTACGAATATGTAATCCTTAAGTAATTACATGAGTACAATTAATATTTTATTTTTGGAATTTAATATTCTTATAAGTAACCGTCATGTGAAAATGAGAGGAAATGTCCTTGGCTTCAGTGTTGGTGGGTCCAACAAGTAGCCACAAATAAAATAAAACGAGAAAGGAGAGTAAAATGATACGCGATGCAAATAGTTAAGATAATATGTGGCGTTGGCGTGACCATATGGCACATCTTAATCGATGCAGATGGTCATGACGGGATACGATTCTGAGAATTCATCGAGACGCATTAAAACCCAAGACAGAAAATGGGAACATAACTCATTGTGTCATCAACAAAACAGGGTGTAAGGTTCTTTCAACCGGGAAAGAATGTGGAAAAACAATTGGTGGTTTTGTAAAAATTAGAAATGTTTACCGTTTTAACATATAAAGGAAATGTTGTAACATTTAACTTCGATGCAAATATAATTTTTTGAAATCTCAAAAAAGTTAAATTTGGAAGTTAAACTTTAAAATCATGGATGACTGTAGTGAGGTTGATGAACATTGAAGTAAACTCAAACACGATTCCATATTTCAAAATTTTAGATGTAATACAAAAGAAAAAATAATAGATGTCAGTAGTTTTTCAATAGTTTACAACATATTTTTTAAATATAGAAGTGCGTCTTTTACAAAGTTGGAAACGATATTTAAATCAAATCTTTCCTCATCGAAATTGGTTTTTGATTTAAAAGGAAAACTTGCTTGAACATGAATAAAAATACGTAAACAATACGGGCTAAATGTAATCTGAAAGGATTGAACCTAAAATAAAAATTATTGGTACACCAGATTTGGAATTGAAAATAGAAATGGAAGTCATACGACTTCTGAATGCATTATGAAACCCAATTATTGAAAACTAGATTAAATTACTGAACAAAAAGTCCGTAAGCAAATTTTCATTAGTATCCTATTCAAACGTTATTGGGTCGTGTTCTCAATCCATGATTACTCAACAATGCGTCCTTTTTTCGAATCCAGGCTCGAATTGGCATTCGATTGGATTATCTTGTTAATTTTCATCCTTTTTACGCATTCTAGCTCCACTCCACACAGTCCCTTCTCGTGCAGCACGTGTAATTGATAATTTACAAGAATTGAGCGCAAATGAGTAATTTTACAAATACAGCTGTAGTTGTAATAATTATAGTTTTATGAATGATACAAATTGTAACTAAATTATGCAAATGCGCATATTGGAGAAGGCGTAGTGGGTGTATGTAGTTCTGCTTTTAAGTCAAACGAAATAAATTGTTTGACGTAGTCTATTCATGACTTCAACATTTTTTACAGATTATAAAACAGCTGGGCATTGTCAAACACCACATCGTCCCACGAAATCCTTTTTCTTGCCAAATGATATCTTGGAAGTGTCAGGTCAAGGGACGCAGTTCCATGTTGGTAGTTTTTGCAGGCGAATTAGTTTTTTCTAATATCTCGATTAGCATCACTATTTTTTAACCTGAGAATTTACATCGCACAAAAGGAAGAGCTGCAGAAACGTTACAACAGAAAAGTTCAACCGTATATTTATTTTCTATTCGTAATTTAAAAAAAACTAAAAATACAATTTTCTTTTGTTAATAGCTTCTTCTCCGAGAATAATAAAGCGTAAAATTGAGCTGATATGGAACATTATACTCATTATTCACTGTGAACAGATTAAACATGTGTATGAACATATAATTGATATCTATTTGGTTTACTTATTTCCGTACATGAATAGACTACATTGATATAGTAGGTTCCTAAAGCTGGAAATCCTCCCATCTACATTAACTTAAAAACGTAGTTAATTTTCTGAAAGGGACGCATGTGTCAGATTATTCGTTGATATCGAGTTTATATACACTTCCAGGCTAAAGCATGTAAAAATATTCATTCATCTTAGAGTTTAAATATCTGGTTAGCTTGCTTCACTTTCAGTAACCTCGCACTCCACGCAAATTGACAACTTCTTTCAATCAATTAAACTTCACGTCCCAAATCGAAGCAAAACTAGAGCAAGCAAGAACTATTATTGTTAAATACTTTTCAAAGGCAGAAAATCGTTAATTAAATAAATAATACTTTTTTTATATTAAAGATATAAAAATTCAATATTTGTAATGCCCATCCTGTTATTAAGAACAAGTGCCAACAAATTTAAAGCGCGCTATTTTTTCATTTAAAAATCCCTTAATTTTCATTTCATTTAAAACTTTTCTTATGACCTTTCATTCAAAGAAATGTAACAAAATTTGGTAAGAAACTCACTCTTCATTCTTAAATTTTAAATACATTGATAGATTGTATCAATTTACACAAATTATATAAAAAAAGCGTGTGAGAATAAAAAAAAATGTGTGTTAAAGAAATATGAAGTGATAGCTCACACGTCAAAGGTAAACGGGTGGCCTACAACAATTGAATACCAAAGAACCTACGCTATTTACATTTATCACGGTCACGAATTTCGAAGTATATCTACCTTCAACCAAAGAAACAATCATGCAAATAATATTTCTTTAAATATAAGTTTTGACGCGCACTATTCTTGCAATCTAGCAACGAAAAAAGATTGGTTCCAAACCATCTCCAGGTTTTGAATTGACAAAACAATAAGGAGTGGCACTGTCCCAGTACTGTCGAGTTCAATGTTCCTGAAGTGAATACTAACCATATCTTTGTTACTGACCTTCGAAGACACTCGATTTAACTTCGCATATCCGAGTGTCAAAATAATTGCTCTCATAAATGAACCTACTACAAATTGGAAAGGGAAGGATTTGAAAATGATGTCCTTCGAAATGAAAGTCAGAAAATTAGAGCCCAACTTGCAAAACGCTGTGTAGTGAAGGGATAGGGGGAGAAGCATCGCCCTCTGAGACCTGGCCGTCCGTTGTAACACGCGCAAAGCAAACGCGGCTCGCAACATTTCACCAGCGGAAACGATAGCTGTATCGGATATGGGAAAGTTGCGCGCCTGAAATCGTGGCACCGCCCTTGTTTATAGAGCGGGCGATAACCTACGAGTGGCGCGGCCACGCGGACCAACGCGGCGGCGCTGCTGGGTGCTCTCAGGGGGTGGAGAGGGGGCGGAGGGGAAGGGGGAAGCGTCGCCACGGGCGACAACGCAACGCGAAGCGCCCGCCGGAAGAGGCGTGGCGAGGGGGCGGGGGCGGGGCACCACAATGGTCGCGGCGGGGAGCCTCCGACACCGTCCTCTCCACCGAGTTCCCCTCACCGCTCCGCCCCGCCCCGCCGCGCCCCGCCCACTTGCTGCGTCCGCCGCCGCCGTCGGTTCGCGCTATGAATATTAACCCGCCGCTTGTGACCTGGCAACGGGTCAGTCGGCTGTGGAGGGCCACTTAAATGTTCGTGCCCTCTCCGCCCTTCCCCTCCATCTCCCCTCCCCGCGCGATGCTTAACTATTAACCGGCGCGCGCGGCTCCCCGCCGCGCTCTTCGCGCCCCGTGCAACCGCCAGGCCGCGCCATCTGTCATCTTCGCGCCAGCTCCCACGCCGCCCGCCTCACACGCCTGGCTGGCCGGCTGCCTACCCGGCAGGCGCCGCCCGCCCGGCCACGTCCGCTTTGATAACGTTCAGCGCTGCTGAGGGGAAACTTTGTAACAGCGATTATTTTCATGGAGGTCGCAACATATTCGTTTATATGTATCCCTACATGCTCGACTTTATTGACGTCGATTTTAATGGTATTAATGAATGTTAAGTGATCTTAATGTTTCCTATCGGAGGTTGTGTTTTTCTTTTTACAAAAATCTTTTGATCAAAATTATTTTAATGGCGTGTGCAACACATTGTGTTTATATTACTTCGTTGATTACATTACGCATCGATTAATATTGTTTCTTTATTTTACTAAGATTTTTATTTCATGAAAGTTACTTAACTTCTCCATAATTAAAAAAAATAAATTAGTTTAAACCGAACTTGCAGAAAATGATTGAAATTATTGCTAAACATATGTAGTATTTCTGATTAAATAAATAAAAATGTTCTTCATATATGAGCGTGTTGCAATTTCTTCGAGGTCCGCCGTTGACTACCCACTAACCACTGGTTTACGTCAGGTACCAGAATGACCGTGGTAAGAGACTGTTAAATACCACAATATGTACCCAAAAGGTAACTTCACTATGCGCACGTTTTGTTGAACTCTCCTTTTGCTTATAGTGGTAGGAGTAGAGGAAAGGGCAAGTTACTACTTTTTTAGTAATGCAAAAAATAAAATCTGCAGTTTGTTTACCGTTGCAAATAAGTTATGAATTACTCGGGAACATGGAATGTTTGGTTTTTCAAATGTCGCTACTGTCGCGCTTTTTTAAAAATATATCATTATTATTATTTTAAACTTGTTTTCAACTTTTATTCATTTTTCAACTATTTATAGTTAAAATGATGGGAAGGGATTCTGGAAATCAAGGAAACGTGCGCAGATTATCTTCTCCCCCATAAGTCCCATACGGTTTTTTTACTGTTTTTTGACTAAATAAATCTAAATCTAAATCTAAAATCTAAACGCTGACAATGACAATACTATTGATTTTCCGCGGTTGAAATTAATCTAAAAGAAAACTAAAAAGCATAGCATCGCTACTGAAACTGAAACATTTATGAGAAGTCTGCATCTACATGAGACAACTGGGTCCATAGCCATGGGCCTATGCTTAACACATGAAAATGTCGCGCACGTTGTGCAGGCTTGGTACATAAATATATTCACGTGTAATCTCGTATAATGCAACTCATTTTCAATTACAGTGGGAAGATAGATGTTGACTGTGGCTTTGTTTAAAGTTTTGTTCGTAAACGTTACAAAATGATATGACGAAAGGTGGGAATTTCTGAGGTCTCAGAATGGACACGTCCGAGATGAATAGGAAATATATTTGAAGGTATTAAAGAGATACAATTTGGATTGAAAAAAATCTCGAATTTAAATGTTATACTCGTTCGTATTTATTTTTCATCTTCCTTCAGGCATTAGGCTTGTGCCTAATGAGGCTTCACCTTTGCGGCTACACCCATCTCTCTCTCGGGCGCCTCAAACTATTTGTTTCCTAGAAATTGATTATTGCAGGAACTTTTACAGAAGTCTCTTTGTTGGCATTCGTTGCATGTGGTCCCACCATTTTGTTTTGTATTTTTTATCGTACTTTTTAAGCTACTCAGATATAATATTTCGCTAATTTCATTATTAGGTTGAAGTTTCTCGGTTCGGCAATCTCAAGTATAGATCTAAAAAATATAATTTCTGCGGCTTGAATTATGTTTTCGTCTTTTTTGGCTGCGGTCCAATTTTTACTACCATACTGTTTACTTCTAATTCCTATGACTTTTTAGAATTTCATTTGCGTTTCTATTTCTATTTGGTTTCTTAAGTATCGTTTTGTAGTACCACACATGTGGTAGAATTTTTCAAGTTTCTTATATACGCCTATTTCACCGTAGTATGCTACATGGTATGCCTGCACAGCATTTTGTACATCCACTGATCTTGGGAATTATGCTGCGAGCCACTCAAGCGCAAATGCGGAAGGTTGTGGATACTACTCATAGTACGAATGGAGGCCACCAATGAGAAGGCTCCATTCAAACTATAGTGCGTAAATAGAAATAGAAATTAGCGAGAGCATGACGGACTGTTACGAACAGTTCAAATAATATTGCTTTTTGTATTACATTAAAAGTGATTTTAGAGATAGATGACAATGTGAAATACGCACCTGAAACGAATTATACATTTTTATTTGGACACATCACGTTTTATAATTACATGTAGGAATAATAATAATAATAATAATAATAATAATAATAATAATAATAATAATAATAATAATAATAATAATAATAATAATAATAATAATGTAATTCCAAATTTAATATGGTGCTAAAGACTAAATTGTAGTACTGAATCTTTTTTGTTTGAAGATGAAAGTAATAAACTATTTCATTGCCTATATTTAATTGAATAAGATTATTATATCAAAAGTAAAAAATATTTTTCTTAAAAAATCCCGATATATTTCTGCGCTTATGTTTTACTAGAGATTATTATATATTTTGAATATGAAATAAACAAGCACACTTAATTTCTTAACGGTTTACAACATCGTATAAAATATTAAGCACTTGTGTTATATTTAACAAGACCCATAATATTCTCATGTTTCCCGAACATATCTACAGAGTTGATTATATAGCCTCTTACTTAGTAATGTAATTTTCTTCATTATTTCATGTATAACAGAACACCTCATTTTCCCATGTAGGATGTATCTGCATTGTTATACCCGCTACTGCTCTCTTTTCTAGTGACACTCCACTTCAAAGAATTGTTTTTTTTTCTAGTTCACACGAATCCCTAAGTTTTTGTATCTTTTTTCCGTTAGAACTGCAATGCTAATTTTCCTTGAAAACAGTTATTTTCAAGTTTCTAGTATTTGTTTGAAATACCTTGGTCGTTCCGTGTCGCAAATTATACTTATACTTTTATAAGAATTATAAGAAAACCGGTTGAACTTTGAAAATTCCGATAAGATACCTGTGTTTAGAAAAAAATAATTGAAAGCGTAAGGCCCAACCGGATTTTAAGAGAAACCTCAACAAATACTTTACTCGGTTTTGGGTAGTATCAAGAGAAGTTATCTTATATCGACAAGACTTTCGGCACGGTGAGATTTTTTTAAATGCTTCATTTAATCAGTAACAATCTGCACAATCAGGACAACAAATTTTCTTTGAGAGGTTTTTAATGATGTACATGATTTTGTGTGATGAACATGATTTTGAGGTATAATATATTTCACGATTACTTATTTACTTTTTAATGTATTACAAACTATAAGTCTACCAAGGAACCCCTTTTGGCTAATGAACTTGTCTTCCAGTTGCAAAGCATTATTTGCAGTGGCAGTTTTAATAACATTACTGATAATGGAATATGTTTCCTTGTGTGTATTTAGTATTAACTTGAATGTTAATACATTAAAAACTAACTACTTTACACACACTTTAAATAATTGAAATATTTAGTAAAGAAGAGCAAAAAGTGGTCTTTGAAATAGAAATTTATATTTTCAAATAATTTAAATTAAAAGTGTTTCAGCAATATCAATTTCTTTTTATTTCCTGACAGAATCCACGTAAGCGTCTACTCGTCGCTTGCCGAAACGTTCTTTATGACAGAAATTTATTTCCTCTCTCACTTCTGCCTTCACAACGAAATGCAACGAAGTTTCATGATGAAGCCTCCTATATCCAGGTATTGAATGGAACAAGTTATTTAACGCTCAAAGCACTGAAGAGGTACCAGAATCTAATCATACATGGATGTTGCTTTTTCATGTTGTTCTCCTTTAACTGCACATGTCTGTGTATTTAACGTGCAAAGAAACGTTGAAAGGGTTTATTTGTATGATGCATTAAAACATTGAATTTCTATAACAAATGTTTTGCTCTTGATTTTTAATTGAATTTAAAGTTATAACTGTGAATATTAAACTCACATTCCCTGTAGGAGACACAAACGAAAGAGTTGTCAAAGAATTTGTGACACCTTTACAACAGAAGAATCGAGTTTTAAGTTACATTTCAATACGTGCTCTACAACTTTCAAATTTTAAAGGGTATTTTATAAATATGCAGATAAACAATTAAAAAAAGAATAAATAGTGATTTTAATAAAATTTCATTATTTTTCGTGTTCTAAATAAAAAAATAAATCACCGTCATAACGGTATAAATTCAAATTTAAACGGCCGAAAGGATAGTAAAGACAAGTAAAAAGAGGAAAGAGTCAACCAAATACAAGAGAAAATTGGAAATAAAGTTGTGATTAAAAAGAGACGTCAAAAAATAATATAAGAAAATAAAACAAAAAGAAGAGAAGATAAGAAGGAAAGAAGGAACATAATAGAAAAATGAGAAGTATTAAAGTATAGAATGAACAGAAGAAAACAAAGGAAATAAAAGAACACAAAAAGCAGAGGCACATGCGAAGAAGAAGGGAATGATGAAATAGCTGAAGTCGTCGTCTCAACCTACTAGATTTGTTCACAGAGCCAGCTTTCGACGGCTTTGCCGTCATATTCAGATTCGATGTGGAGAACGTCGGGAGACTACGCGTGCAAAGAAGAAGCAAGAAATAAAATAGGTAGTGACCGGTGGCTGAAAAGCACTATGGAAGAAAGAGGACCCGGGCGTAGGACAGGCGGCCGAGGGACCGAGTCCCGTACGCCTTCTGCAAGCGACGTAGCGAAAAGCGGCTGTTCCCGGCCCTCTCCCATCCCCGCTGTCCCCTGTCCCCTGCCACCTCTGTCTCCCCCTGCGTCCCCGTGCCACCATTTGCCGCTCCCTTCCCCGGTCACCATTGTCACTTCCTGTCGTCCTCGTTCACCCTCTGTCGCCCCCTGTCGCCCCATGTCGCCCCTGTCGCCCCCTGTCGCTCCCTGTTGCCCCTGTCGCCCCCTGTCGCCCCCTGTCGCCCCCTGACTCTCCCTGTCGCCTCCTGCCGACCCATGCCGACCCTTGCCGACCTCTGTATTCCCTGCCGCCCCCTACTACCCCTGCCGCCCCCTACCACCCCTGCCGCCCTCTGCCACCCCGTGCGTCCCCGTGCCACCGTTTGCCGCTCCCATCTCCCCTGTCACCCTTGTCACCTATTGTCGTCCTCTGTGGTCCTATGTCGTCTCCTGCCGACCCCTACCACCCCTTTCCGCCCCTGTCTCCCCCTGTCACTATCGCCCCCGGCTGTCTCCTGCCACCCCTGCCGCCCCGGCCGCCCGTCGGTGCGGCGCGGCGTCGCCCGGGATTGCGGCCGGCCAGAGCTTTATGCTCAACTCGCAGCGCCGGGCGGGCGCGCCGGCCTGCGCTGCTTAATCTGGGTCGTTAACCACTGATTCCGCTTCAACATCACGGATCAGTGTTGGAAGAGGGCGCCGTGGTCACTGGCCGGATCAACAGGGCTCTTCATCCTTTTACTAATGGCGTCTCGCTCCGCGCACATATCTCGCGGCCCTCGTTCAAGGGAGCGCCCGCTCACGGGCCTCGCCCGGCACTCGCTACGAGCGACCGACCCACGTGACACTAAGCACTGTTCGAAATAACGAGAGTTAAAAGCCTTTTATGATACTAATTACGAAAGATGGGTACGATGCGGCAAGAATAAGAATCAGCGTAAATAAACTCGTGAAGGCCGAGGTCGAAATAGAAAGATATTGTTCCAGAGAATATGTGCAAGTTTCTTCTAAGTCATGCTCCTGGTCTCGATTGAAGAAGAAAAATGATAAATGTATTACTTCTTTCTAACCTGTAAAATACAAGAGTCGTGAAAAATTAATACAAGCAATCTTCAAAACGTAAGAAAACTGGCGTTGCAATTTAATAATCTTTCCGAATACCGAAACCGTCTACGATTACTACGTCTACAAAGCCGTCCAAAGATGGCCGTATGAATAAATCTAATAGGTTGATGACGATGACTTCATTTATTTCATCATTCTCTAATTATTTTATTCTTCTTCGCTCCTGCCTCTACTTTTTCGTTCTTTTATTTCGTTTGTATTCTTCTGTTCATTTTATCCTTTACTAGTTTTACGAAAAAAGGTTAGAGGCAGGGCACTGAGGCATTGGAAGAGAATCCTAGAAGACTGAATGTGATGTAGACACATTCTGTACTATCTATTTACAACACTAAGGGTTTTCGTTTAGAAATAAATCTCAGGTTTTTACTCAACCAAATTTCGTGTTTTATGTTTTTAAAGAAAGGTAGTAGATACATGTTATCACTTGTTCCTATTCACTAGTTTTATAGGAAAACTAATATTGTTAAGAAATATTAAAATTAATAGAATGAGTTCTTATCTTCCGTCATTTGTTCATTATGACGCCTTTAATACAAATGTAATTGGTTTTGATCGTTTTGTGATGCGAGTGTCTATTGATATAAATGAAACTTTTGAGAGTTTTTTATAGTTAACGAAGCGAAGATTCGGGAGGAAAATGTCTAAGATCAAAGATTCTTTTGAAATTAAAAATTAATGAGTGTATAAAAATGCAATGATCAGGAATGGCCTGATACATATGTCCCTTTGAAAAATAATTTCAGTGATTCTAATTTTTATATGCGAAGCTGTACATCTTTAAGTTAATTAGTTTGCAGTAAATCCTAATGTATCCTGTGTTTACGACCTTCGTTAAAACAAAACATTCTAATTACTGTTTCGGAAACATGTTTGAACTGTCTGTATTCACTCTAAATAATGATTATATATATTCTACAATTTGTAAACCTCTCTATTTGGTTCTTCCGTCTAGTACTTATGCGTATGAATTTGACATGAGTCTGATGTGATGATCTACGATAAATATAACAAGAAAGAATGGTTAATTGACATATCGGTTGTAGATACCGGGAACCTCAGGCCATCACATGAAATAAAGATATAGAAATACAGCAAACTAGCAGAGTTATGAAGGAATAGTGAGGCTTATTAAAAGTAGAATCAATACCAAGTATACTCTCAGCAACAAGCGTAATATCTAAAAATCTGCGGCATGCTCTTGAAAGATTAAGCATCGCAACGGTCACTATCATGAATCTCCGGAATGCAGGAATACGAAGCCTGTGCTTGTTAGATGGTTTCTGGGAGATAATTAGTTTTTAAATTAATTTTTAAATAAATAAGATAATTAATTTTTAAATTACAGAAAGCAAATTAACTTCATTTTAACTTAAATTTGCATATTTTAAATTAACTTTAAAATATGCAAATTTGTTCAATTTATGCGTTATAAAATTGGTAAATCATTTAAATATGTTTATTGTGGATGTATGTAAAATAATATTACTTATTTGTGTCATATTAATATAATATGTAGTTTACTAGGCAAGTTGTCATGCTTTGATAGAAGTACTTGCATTTCACCTGAGAAATGTACCAGAAAGGTGTGAAAATGAATGGTAACAATGATAATAATAATAATAATAATAATAATAATAATAATAATAATAATAATAATAATAATAATAATAATAATAATAATAATAAAACCATTATTGTATTTTGAACACTTTGCCACATACAATATCATCTAGAAATAGAATTTCAAAAGCTGACATTATATTCCGAATATTTTCTGTGTATTCTTGTTCATGATTAATCGCTGACATTAATTAATTACATCAGATATATCTGTTTTCAATTTCGTAAAATATTCTAGTTTATGTTAATATAGTACGTATAATCTAGTATTCTTAAATAAAAGGGCTCTAAATAACCAAAACTTATTTGAAAGTCAGTTTATTAGTTGCATGTATTGTACTATTTCAAACAATAATGAAATACACTGAATTTACCTTTCAATCATTTCATTGCACTGTTTAGTGTAGCAAGAAATTTAAATTTTACATTTGCTTCAACTTTGACATTTATCTTCGGATGCAAAATTTATAATTCACTTTCTCCGTTCATCATTCCTTCTCATTCTCCGTCCAATAACATGCGCCCTCTATGAGAATTAAACGTTTGCATAATGTTAGCAGGGACACAAAGTACAATATGAATGTTCGCCGTAAAATATGGTTTCTGAGAGAAAACGAACTGAGTACTTTCGCAAGAATATTCATAAACTTTCCGAGTGGCTTGCGGTGCGAGGTAAAATTGTCGAGGTGCTTCCTTCCAGTTCTTTCTTTGTGTGCCAGTTACTATTACAACTGAAGAAAGCCGACGCCGACGAAAACGCGACGCCGACGAGGAGATCTCTCTCTCTCTCTCTCTCTCTCACGCGCGCGTGCGCGAGCTCTCTCGCGAGAAAGTCCAACTTTCCAAACTCACAGACGGCCGGGGAAGGACGCCCGCGACAGGGCAGGATTCCTGCACGGCAACGCTCACGCCTCCCGCGCCCCGCCCGCGCCCCGCCCGCGCCCCGCCCGCGCCCCGCCCGCGCCCCGCCCGCGCCCCGCCCGCGCCCCGCCCGCGCCCCGCCTGCAGTTCGCCCACGGTTCTCCTGAACCCCGCCCGCGTCCTGCCTGCGACCCGCCTGTGCCGCCCATTTTTCCGCCCCCTCCACGTACCGGGAGAGGTGGTTCAGGGCTTCAACTGATGTCACTGTCGTGTCTCTGACCGGAAGGGTCTGGATTTGAGTCCCGACGGAGAGAGGATTCTTGACTAAATAGCTATCTTTCTAGATAGCTAGCTCAAATTCAGACGCTGTCTGGAGGAATATACTGGTGACCGGATGCTCTGGTCGGTACTTTTCCGTGATTTCTCCGATGAAACTAAGCGAATGCCGGAGTAGTACCCTAACAAACAAGCCACGGACCGCGCGCGGTCTTTCCTTCCTCTTTGTGGTCCTATCCTCAACCCTTACATACACACACGTACGTGCACTACGCTATCCAATATTCGGGATACCCGTCGGGATCTTCGAGCTAGTCCCGGCTGGGCGATGCCCCGCTGGTGGGAGATACCTGCTTAGGGGAACATCCTTCTAGCCGAGGATAAGTCGGTACCGGATCTCTTCATCCGGCGGAGGAGGATCATCGCCACCAACTAAGAAAACATGCACTACCATTACGGGACTAATGACCGTAGTAGTTGATGGGTTCGGAATCATTAATCAATCACTCAAAATCGCCCCGACCACATTCCACGTCTCTGCTCCCTATCTCTCCCACCTATCTCTCGCCGTGGATTCTCTGCTGAATAACAGAGCAGATCAGTAATGGGCAGAACAAATGGACCTGTCGCCGCACGCAACCTTGGATCCTTCCCTCATCTTCCTCCCCTGCTCGCTCGTTACAGACATACTTATAATGACTTGTACTTTTCTTCCACGCATGTCGAAGACCAGTCAGAAGCTCCGAGTTTGTCGTGGTAAGCGCGGTCCCCCGCTGGGGGAGATATTTGAGTTTTAGAAGGCTGAATAGAATTTCAAAGGTAAATTCCTTCTACTCCTAAACTAGAATTGGTAAACTAATATTGTAATTTGGCGAACGTGAATGCTTCTGCTTTCTGAAACACTTCTGAAAGAGTTTTATCCACTGGACCAGACAAAAATAAACAACAAAACCTCCCGCTTCCTCTCTCTTTACATTCTCCCGCCCACCCTAATCCGATACTGAAACCACCCTCGAATATAGCACCCGACTTCTCCAACCCAACTGGCTGCGCAAACGACTCGCTCCAGCCTCACGACCGTCCTCTCCGTCCCCTCCGTCCTCCTCTCGTCCTTCCGCACTTTTGTTTGTCAAACAGATTGAGCATTTGGAGAGACTGAGCACGTGAGAAATACACGCATTAAATTAAGCAGAAATACTTTTGAAGTTGGTAGTAATATACAAAGGCAGTAAAGCAGTATAATCCGTATAAGTGTTATTTTGTAAACTGCGTTAGAAATTGTACGTTGCCTAAACGCAAGGTTGTATGAAAGCGGACGTCAGAATCTTGCTGTCCACTTGGAATTCCGTGAACGAAACCAGACTAAACCACCTATCAATTTTATTTTGTTTCAGTAACTTATTATTACTACTTTTACAAACAGATCACTTTGAACCACCAGTAATTAAACAGCGCACCAAGAGGATGTTTTCATGACTAGACGATAGAGTTGAGCTGTCGTGTCATGGGAAGATATTTTTGTCATATAATGTATTTTACTATCAGTCTCAGTTTTATGACAATTTGTCCGTAAGATGTACGAATCTAACTGACAATCACGAGAGCATACTAAATATTTTTTTGTTCGGGAGTTGTAGAACGTATTTTGTTTTCAGTACTAGTACGGACTTGTAAGAAATTGAACTTTCATGTACGAATACTGTGTAAGTATGAGTCACTTCCTAGAAGTCCGATAAAAATATGTTCCAGCCGCTCCGCCGGCGCCATCTCAACTGCCCGCCCGCCCACCCGCCCATGCGATCGGCGACCGAGCGACCGCTGACCGCCCGAACGCCTGACCGACCGACCAACCGAGTGACCGCCCAAGCGACAAACCGAGCGTCCAAGCGACCAACTAACCGAACGACTAACCGAACGACTAACCGAACGACTAACCGAACGACTAACCGAACGACTAACCGAACGACTAACCGAACGACTAACCGAACGACTAACCGAACGACTAACCGAACGACTAACCGAACGACTAACCGAACGACTAACCGAACGACTAACCGAACGACTAACCGAACGACTAACCGAACGACTAACCGAACGACTAACCGAACGACTAACCGAACGACTAACCGAACGACTAACCGAACGACTAACCGAACGACTAACCGAACGACTAACCGAACGACTAACCGAACAACTAACCGAACGACTAACCGAACAACTAATCGAACGACTAACCGAACAACTAACCGAACGACCGAGCGGCCGAGTGACCGAGCGACCGAGCGACCGAGCGACCAAACGACCAGTCGACGAACCGACCAACCGACCGACCGTCCGAACCACTCTCCCGCGTCCACTGCGCCGTCTCCCGCGAGCACCCCACGCCAGCGCCGGGAGGCGCCTCGCTCGCGCGCGGGCCCGCGAGCCACGGGGGGGGGGGGAGGTATCTCGGAAGGCCCGGGCGGGCGCGGCGCGAGTGCCGGCGTTGCCGAAACCCAACACGTGCGGGACGAGCGAGGTTTACTGACTCGCGGGGCGACGTCGGCGACAAAGACGCCCAGCCCGGCCCGACGCGACCCGGCGCGGCCCGGCGCGGCGCGGGCGGCTGGGGCGGGGCAGCCGCGGCGGGCGGAGAGGGCGGCGCCGTATTCGGCGCACGGAGTCGCTCGTTTCGACGACGCCCCGCCCCGCTCGGCCCCGCCCCGCGCCTCCCCGCCGCTTCCTATTTCCTACTTTGTTTTCTCTTTCGACCGGTACGTCTTCCTCCTCCGGGCTCTCTCCTAATGTAATGACATTACTTTCTCTTCGGTCTATGTAATCGATTCCAAATACAATCTTCCCTTAAAGCGCCCCTCCTCTCTCGGCGTGTGGGTCGGCGCGGTGTGGAGCGTGGGGCGGGGCTGGAGTTGGAGAGGTGGAAGGGGGGTGGGATGGTGGCTAGGGAGGAGGGGAAAGGACAGTGTGATGGCGGGCAGGGCGAGAGGCAGGGAGGGGAGAGGGGCGGAGAGTGAGACGAAGTGAGGGCCTAAGGATGGAGACGGGAGGGGAGATGGGGGAAGAGATGAAGACCGGGTCGAAGAGTACGGCGGGTAGAGAGGCGGAGAGAGGTGGAGGACGGGAACTTGGATCGAGAGAAGGGTGAGCCCAAAATGGGACGGAAGAATTGGTCACGAGGCGAGAGATGTGGCAAGTGGGCGTGGCGTGGTAGCAAGGCTAGGCGGGGAGAAATACTTGGGGGCGGGGCACGGATTGGAGGCGGAGTGAGGAGTCTGTATGGAGGAGGTTGACGGAGAGGAAAAGCAAGAAGGCAGGGCAGAGAGGGGCAGAGAACGATGCGGGTCAGATTGTGGAGTGAAAGATAAGGCCTGGTATTGCGGGTAATTATAGTTGGACGGCGTACCTATGGTGCGTGCGGCTGGGTGGCACGGCGGGGTGGAGAAGGGGCGTAGCAGAGAGGTTGGGGACGGGGGTTGGGATGGAGGTCGGGGTTGGTGGCGCGGAGGGGTTGGAGGTTGGGGCGACGGTTGGAGGCGGGGGTTAGTACTGGGGTTGGGGCGGGGGTTGGGGTTGTTGGGGGGTTGGGGGCTGTGGTTGGGGGCGGGGGTTGTGAGTGGGGGGTGAGGGCGGTGGTTTGGGGCGGGGGTTGAGGGCGGGGGTTGGGGGAGGGGGTTGAGGGAGGGGGTTGGGGGCGGGGGATGGGGGCAGGGGTTGGGGAGGTGGTTGGGGGCGGGAGTTGGGGGCGGGAGTTGGGGGCGGAGGTTGTGGGCGGGGGTTGGGGGCGGGGGCTAGGGGCGGGGGCTACGGACGGTGGTCCGGTGGGAGTGGGGCGGGGGGCGGAGGTCGTTGGAGGGGCCGTGGAAACGGGGGCGGCAACAAGGGCCGGGGTCAACGCGACGAGGGTGTGATCGGGGGCGTGGCGGGGCGAAGCGGCGGCGTCGGAAGGCCTCTGTCTCCGCGGCCGCGAGGTCAGGCTATGCGCCCCGCGGGGCTTTTAACTTCAATTTGGGCGGTTTCTTGGAATGACGCCCCGCTGCGCCGCCCGCCGCGGCGTCTCGCGGGAGTCCGCGCCCGTTATTCCATCAGCATAATCGCGTTGCCTACGTGCTTCGGCTGCCTGAGCACTGCTCTGGGAATTCGGTCAGGGCAAATACAAATGATTTGTAATACGATTTTGTTCCAGCCCTAGTTACTGCAGCGGATTCAATGCTAGAAAAATATTTGCCTTGTTTTACGATAACCTTCGCTTCGTCATTTATTCCTGGAGGAGGAATTCGCCTTCTGGCTATGCAGCATTTGTTCAATTCGAGTCTTGACTCACAATTGTTAACTCGTAATACCGTCGGATCTTTGGAGTCTATCAGAGTAGGAGCTCTGGGAGTTTGTGGATCGCCTAATTGGCCGACCCTAACGATGGTAATAGACACTCAGTAGATACGAAGAACCATTAGCCTTTTAGGGCCTGTTGTTGGCGGAACTTTTCCGGGCATTCTCGGTGAAACGATCAAAATAAATTAATGAATCACGGTAACTATCAAATCGGGATTACGTTTTAAAAATATTTCCTTTTCTCAAAGGTACAGGAATGACTACTGTTTGTTTTTCTAAAGTTTTACTTTTATATTACTTTTACTTAATTTGAAATCAATGTGATATACAGTCATTGTATGAAGACTAATATAATAAATTATGTATATACGGTCGTCTATACATTTATAGACAGTCAAATTTTGTGTAAGTAAGAAATTGAGAAAATCTGGTAAAATATTTTCTTTAATTCAATGATATTCCAGCAAGCGTGTAAACTAATTTGCTCCTGTAAATGTAGTTCATGTTACATTACGAGAGGCTGCGATGGTTTACCCCTGCTGGATCATGAGGACCGAACGTCGGTTTGCGGGTACCCATCCAGGTATCCCAGCGCTACACTGGCCCTGACGAGACTAGCTCTAAGCTCCTGACTGGATTCCCAACATGCGTGATAGGTTGTACATAAAATTGTAAGAGTGCATACGGAGCGCGGAAGGAACAAAGATAAGGAAATGTGATACGTGACGCGTTTACTAAGCTATGGCTTGTCCTTCTGCTAGTATTGTTCGGAGAAACTACTCAAAACTATCGATCAAAACAGTCGACCGCTGATATTCCTATTCGATGTTGGAATACGCCCTAGCAATCTAGCTGTGTCGAATATCCGGTGATAGGATCGTGCCCAAGGATATTATCGACAATTTACCTCGTAATCGTAACGGTGTTACGAGTGAGATTGCAACCGGCGATTAACACAGAACAAGAGTGTTTAATGTTTGCATGGCAGATTTTTCTTGACTGCGGAACAACACAACAGAAACCCTGCAAAAAAGATGGGCGCAAAAGATGTGAGGGCATACGAGAAATATTCAGTACTACCCACATGTGTTGAAGGTGCGTTGGAAACTTTAGAGAAATGTGTTGGGTGTTGGTAAAGGCAGAAGTTGACTTCACCCGTAGTGTCTAGCGTAAAGCCTACATCTTAGCGGTTGGGCGAGGCTGTGATTGGGTGGTCGCTGGTTCGATCCGGGGAGAGGTGCCGTTCATTTAGTTGATTTGTTTAACACGTGTGTTGTGTTTAACACGTGTGACTCAAATCATCAGTGGCTTATGTGATGGTGTTTCTTCTCACTATCAGGCAAATGCCGGAGCAGCACACAACGGGTGACGCGCGACATTTCCTTCTCCCACTTCCCACCTCCCTCCAATCCTGACTGTGGTTCCGTGGGGGAGTTCGTCCCGTCGCAAGCCACCGCCATAGTGAACATTCGCAGACGAGGTGGTATTGCGGTACTTCAGCTACTCAGGACTCACCCTAGAAGAACAAGCGATTAAATTTGCAAGCATCATTTCTTCATGAATTACTATTCTACAACTGTACTTGTATTCTTGCTAATATGTATAAAAACATTTATTAATTGTGTTGGAAACAAAATATTACACTAGTGTGTGAGTAGAGGAATAGGATCGTTGCAGTCAATCAGACTTATTGCTGAGAAAATTTTATTCGTAATTCAAGAAATATCACAGTGTCATTTTCGAGCAAATATGATTTTGAGAGTAACTGAAATAAATGAAAGGAGAGAAATTTAATCAAATTTGGCAAAAGTGTCGAAAGTACCACAAGCTAAAAATTCATTTTTTTAAAATTTAATTTTACAAAAATAGGAAACATTTATTTGATTTCATGGAGGTAAAAATAATTTTGTCATTGATGCAATAACATTGAAGTAGTTTGAAAGGGCACAATATCAGCAATAGAAAAAAAAATTTTGAGAAGAATTTCCAAGAATTGCAATAATGACTGGAATGGGAATTGAAATGAGCACTCTGACTTTTCCATAAGAATTAATCTGAATTCCCAGTTACTTGCAGGTAAGAGAGGAAATTAATATGAAAATGTTAACCTGAGGTCTTGGTATAATTTAATTACATTAGAACGAATTAGGAAAGATGGGTACAGAATACGAGAAAAGTTTCAAAAAACATTACCCAATTTATTAAGTGGCATTGCAGTTACAAATAAAACGAGTAGTTCATGGTATTACTTAATATTACGTCTTATATTCTTATCTTTTTATCACTGTCCATTTGACTTTTTTAAACTATTTTTAAACTATTTTCAAACATTCCTATGAAAATTATAGAAATAAATATGAGGCATTCATATTTCCTACCATTCCTAAGAGAATTAAAATTGATACGGACGCTATCACCTTATCTCACACTTCATACGCCAATTAATGTTAGGTTGCGTTTACCGTTCTATTATACGCGAATATCTAAACCGCTATTATATATCGTCTCACAGGTCTCTAAGAACTACGCCTTGAATACCAGACTGTCCGTACATTGCGCTAGCACTTACTTAGATTAAAACAGAATGCAGCAACCCAGTACAGCATTAGAGAGAATATCTTTCTCATCGCATTAATGACGACCCTGAATTGGTTTGTGCGGAGTGTTCCATGTAAAGTGCCCGCAGCTGCCTGATGACGACAGTTACAAGCAGCGACGGCAAAGCGTGTGCGTCTGGTGAGTGGCCGAAGAGAGGGCTTGCGGCGCTCTCTCTTAAAGGTGCAATAGGATATACGTTTGACTCTGAGTATTGCGTGTGTAGGTTAGTTGTCAGTTAACAACCAAAACTTTGAGGACAGGCGAGGATAGACTTTGCGTTAGGTCTTTTGAAGATTCCCTGATTTTTATCAATTTCAATGTTAGAACACCTCGAGAAAAAACCAAAATAACAATATAAAATAACTTTGATGACCTCATGCTAAGAGACGTTGAGAATTTTTTGTGATATATTGTCTTAAAAACCACCTTCAAACAATTTTAACTACATCAATGCTAATCTTTATTACATCGATTTGAACGTGTTCCGTTTTCATTACTACTACGTCAAATATCATAATAAACAATATTTTGTGTCGTTTGTTTCGCATCTAAGCAACCAACTTAAAGAAAATGTTTATTTTTTCATAAAGATATCGTAAATATTGTAGCGATACCGATTTCCTCATACCAGGAAAATTAAATAAAACAAACTCGGCCACCCTGAGTTCTACTGGGAAAATAAACAGATGGCGACACGCGCGCAACCTCGCTTATCGTGACAGCCATTTGCGCCCCCGGCCCATTAAGAAAGTCGTTATAAGGGTCAGTTGTGAAAAGATTCACCGAGAGAGGCACGTGTTCGCAAGACCGGCTGCGAAATTTCTAGAACGCCCGCTTACATCCGGGGAAACCCAGAGTGATAAATTCTTTCACCGGACGACGCGCTCCCTTGCGCAAGCATGGCTGATGTTCTAGAAGGAATAAGAATAACACTGTGCACTCGCAGCTGGCACAGAGAGCGGAAATTTCCGTGGCTTCCCCGTCGCGATTGGTTGAAAATAGTGCACTGCGTCGTTACCTTTGGCCAATAGCGACGCGACTATTATAAGGAGCTGGAGCATACGAGAAAGCGGGTGGGGGCAAAAGTTGACTTGATACGATTTCGACTGATAGAATATCAGAAGGTGTAGAGATTACGCTGAGAGCAGTCGGGAGAGAAACTTCTCTGGGGGGTAACTATTCGTCGGGGAGAGACCAGTGTGTCTCTGAAAGACTTGTATAATTTGTCGGAAGGAGCCTGAGTATTAGGCTGAGGGCAGTTGGGAGAGAAACTTCTCTGGGGTGGGAATTATTCGGGCAAGTACGCCTATGGGGGATTTATATAATTTTACTGCGAGTTTGAGCATTGGGCCGACTGCAGTAGACAGAGAAACTTCTCTGGGGTGGGAATTAGTTGTGAAGAGAGGCGAATGTTTCTCCGAAGGAGTTCTAGACCTTCTGAAGTTGTGTCCGACAATTATTATGAGAATCAGAGAGACGCATGGTTGACCACTACGCTCCTGAGATCGAGATAATCCCGACCACTCCGAGTTCTGCCAGTTCTGCCAGATACTACCAGACGCCGTCGCCCCCTAGCAGAGGTACGCATAGTTGACTGCTACGCTCCTGAGATCGAGAGAATCCCGGCCGCTCCGAGTTCAACCACCGCAGCCACGCGCCACCACCCCTTGGTGACGTCAACGACCCGACCGCTCAGCTGTTGGCACGGGAGGCCGTCGACCTCCGCTGAATTCTTTTGAAGGACGCCCAGCCGCCTCCTCGACCGCGCCCGCCCTCCCCGGGCGCGCAGAGACCTTTCTCCAGGCAGTATTATTCAAGGGCATTCGTCCCTGTGTAAAACTTGTAATGCGGTGCCGCGCTATGGTACACTGACCTGTAACTTTTGTTTTTTTACCATTGTAATGTTAGTCATAATTCTTCCTAATTTTTAAGCTTTACTCTGAATACTAACTTTTCATCTTCTTTTCTTTTCACCCAATTTTCTCATTTTTTTTACTAAATTTACAAATGTAACTTCCCTGGGGCATTAGATTTGATTGCCCAGGAATAAAAGTAATTTTTACCAGTGATCAAAGTGTTTGTTTCATACTGCCATTGTATCTATCTAACAATTCCTTCCATCACCGACTGAGCTATAACCGGGCCGCTAACCGGGCGTTCTCTCACGAGACGACCGGGGGTGTTACAATACATAGCTGTTTGCAACTTTATAAGAATGAAAATTAATTTCTAATTTTTGACCCGTAACACACGAGTCTCAATGGTAGCACATATTACATCAGCATACTACTTGAGTAGCGCAATGTAATCGTCAAGATGATAATTCTATATATCAGCTATTAGGTTGACGTGACGCTTATGCCGAAGCAGTACCTTTCATAACGAGCCGTCAACGGCGCGCAATCTTTGTTCCTGTCCTTATCTCATCGTTTGTGATGAGCTGATTCCCCACGATCTAGAAAAATACTCAGGAAGTAGTGGAAATGCGGTCATGTCACGTAAATTTCTTAAATAAGAAGGAGGAGGAAGAGGAAAAGAAAAAGAAGAATACGGAAGATGGGAAGAAATGAATTAAAGTTTTGGAATTCAAATCATAGTATTTCTATCAGCCGTATATCCCTACCCTTAACTGTCCATTTATATTTTTCGATCCAAGAGAGAGATAACTGAAGGCAGTAGTTTCTCAATTTAAAGATAACAAAATACGATATAAAATCTCTTTTATACGATAACTATTAATTTTTTATTAAACATTTAGCTTTTATATAATACAAGATTTGTAATATGTCTGTGGATGGTACTGAATTTTATTTTTTCACAGAGAAAGATAATTTAAATTTCGATTATTTTTTTCAATTATGCGATTATTCCTGATTTACGATCCATCCCCATTCGCCAAAATGTGCCTAAACGGTAAATAATTTTATCGAAGGGAAATGCAAAAAATTTAATTCGGTTTTTGCAGCCTTCAAAAGAAGCAAGTGAGAACAAATGAAAAATTTAAAAAAATGACTCGTTCTACCGCCCAAAATATTGAGTAAGAATTTTCGAACATTTTATCAAACCGACAGAGAATTAAATCAACTCAAAAAAATTATGTGAACTCAAAACCAGTATTTTATACAATATCTCAATCTGGGGTGAAAACCGAAATAATTACATTAAGAACTTTTACTTTGAAATTTCAAAAATGATAGCTCTTTTGCTGTTTTAAAGTTGCTTTATCCAACGTAATTCTGTTAACAATTATGTCATATTGTTAGAATATGAATATCTTCTTAAAATTCCATCTGCACAGGCTCACTGAAATTCGGCGATGTATTTAATACGTGAAAATGCCTTTGAATTAGTTGACGAAATCTAATGTATTTGAAGTTTATTCGTCAAGGTGGACTAGATATCATGACCTCTCCTGGATCTGTCACTAACCAAATTCTGTAAAACCGATTATCTTCACCTCAGGATCTTTGCACAACGCGACGATTACGCGTCATTCCCGTCATCCCAGACGTCTTCCCCACTGCCGCCCCCCCCCCACGCGGTGGCTCACCGAACCGCGAAACCATCCTCTCCGGAGACGCGGAAATTCTCGGAACTGCGGAGTGCGCGGAAGAGAAAAAAAAATTGAGGGCAGACGCGGAGGTATGAGGAGGACAGAGAGGGAGCAAATACACGAGACGGAGGTGACGTTGCAATTAGAAATTAGAGAAATAAATAGGAGCAACTCGGAATTGGAGTAGATCGGAAAGGTAAGGGAACCGGAGCGATCGGTGATAAGACGAAGACGCCTGGTGTAGCAGTGGGAGAGGAGGTGGCAATAGATAAGGTGGAGGCGAAGGGACTAATAGAGGGCGCAGAAGGGAATTGATGGCGCAGTAGAGAAAAGAGGAAGTGGAAAAAAATCGGAGTCGGGAGAGGCAAGAATCGGGCAGAGGTGGTGTGAAGCGGGGGTGGCGAAGACGACGAGGGGGACGTGAAGGGGGTGTCGAGGAGAGTGGGGTGAGTATGGGGCGAACAAGCAGACGAGCGGAAAACGAAATTCACAAGACCGAGCGGGACTGGAGGGGGTAGGAATGGCAAAAAACATCGATATTTTTGATTAAAAATATCGATATTTTACCATCGATGTTTTTCTTTCAATGTTTTTTCAGATCGGTATATGTTTTTTTAGAAACATTTATGTTTTCAAAAAAATTCTTATGACAAATACAATTTTCTGTATCTATTTTTTTGTATTTCTCGCAATTAACAGCCGTTCGCAACTGTCATTGTTGTTGATCTCCAGACGGCACAAAACACTTCGCAGTTCGCAATCTTTCTCCAGACTTTTATAGGTGCTAATATCGTCGAGCGGGTCGGGAGCGGGTCGGGAGCGGGTCGGGAGCGGGTCGGGAGCGGGTCGGGAGCGGGTCGGGAGCGGGTCGGGAGCGGGTCGGGAGCGGGTCGGGAGCGGGTCGGGAGCGGGTCGGGAGCGGGTCGGGAGCGGGTCGGGAGCGGGTCGGGAGCGGGTCGGGAGCGGGTCGGGAGCGGGTCGGGAGCGGGTCGGGAGCGGGTCGGGAGCGGGTCGGGAGCGGGTCGGGAGCGGGTCGGGAGCGGGTCGGGAGCGGGTCGGGAGCGGGTCGGGAGCGGGTCGGGAGCGGATCGGGAGCGAGGCGAGAGTGGGTTGTGAGCGCGGCTGGCTGAGAAGAAGGGTGGGGAGAAGTGAGGGCAGGGGGGGTGGGAAGGCAACGTACGCGCTGCGCGCCTCTCGCAGCCAATAACTGCGACTCAAGCTGATTTCCGCGCCCTCTGATGGCGTCCGAGAATATTTCTCCGGAGAATATATTTCGCCCTCTTCGAGACGATATGGAAATGAATCACGGGCCGGGGACCGCGCGCAGAAATTCCGCGGCGCAGCGCCGGGCGCCGCGCGCGATATTGATGTTTCTGCGCCAGCGCGCAGCCAGCGCGCAGTCAGCGAGGCCGGGGCGCTGAAAGCCACAGCCTGCGCGCCGTCTCCGCGAGTAATATGAACACGGAATCTTGCAGCGCTTACGTGTCAAAGGGATTTGAAATACCTTTGATTGTAAACAACGAGAAGGGGAAGATGAATTCGGTGAGATGTTTGAACCAACTTATGAGAATAAGTAGGGACGAGAGCTAGCAAGCTGTGTGAATGAAGTGGGAATGAGGGGTGGGAAGTGGAGGGGGTGAAGAGTTCAATTGACTGATTAGTGGTTCCGTGCGCGTCAATGGCTAAGGTCATTAGTGCCATAAGTGTAGTGCATGTTTTTAATCACGGAAAGCGGCGGTTATATGCCCCTCTGTGTGGTGGGATCTGGAGTCCAACTACCAGTCGGCTTGCAGGATTTTCCTCAAGCAGGTGTCGCCTTCCAGTGGGGCACCGCTTCGAGCCGAGGCAAACTCTAAGCCCCCGATTAGTGGCTCGGGACGTGTGGTGTGCATGTAAGTGTAAGCGTGTGTAAGTAAGGGGTGATTGTAGGACAAGGAAGAAAGGCAGATCAAGCGCGGTTCGTGCCGCGTTTGGTAGAGTACTGCTCCGGCATTTGCCTGGTGTTGATCGGAAAAAACACGGAAAACTTCCGATCAGAGCAGCACATCGCTGGGATTCTCTTCCAGACTTAAGGTGCATGCGTATTTTTGTGATTCTAAATGCTCTTTTTTCATTTTCATCTTTTGTAAAATGTCTTTATTTTTATAATATTTTCTTTATTTTTATCGTTAATTAATTCGTTAATTTGTGAAGACGATCATCTTAGGGAAAACAATGCATATTGACTTCGACATTTATAGAGCATAACCGATCTCATACAAGGTTCCAGACTCTATAGATATTGTCCAAAGAATATTGAGTCCAGTTCTAATTTTATTTACTTTTATTAAACATCATTTCCGTAGTCGTCCCCTAATAGACGTAATCTTACGTATGGAAAATATACAATTGAAAAGATAGTATATTAGAAATGTGTGTTACCGGAATGCACTAGACAGTCACTTGTAAAGTACGTAAATGAAATTTCAGCCTTCAGAATTAAAAACGCAAACGTGAAAATACAACATATAGCGGCTGAACTCGACCTAACTATGCAGCTAGTGTCGAAAATCCTGCCACCGTCGGGTGTCGAACCCCATGACCTCGGGTCAGAGACACTGCAGTGGGTCAAGTGGACGTCGGTAAGGGAAGAAGAGAGGCAAAAGACAGGGTAGCAAAACAAAAGCTAAATCTTGTGCAGTAGTTCTCAAAACATATCTATATACATTAAATGTATATAGATAGCATATAGTTCAGAAAACGCAGCAACACTTTGAAGAATCGATTGATATTCATGACATTAGTTTATTCCTTTTTATTCACTAATTATACCAGTATTTATCAAATTGTCTTATTCTTATCAATTTCATCAGTAAATATTCACGGGAGAACTATTTTGTATAATATGAACGATAAAGACATCGTTTCCATGGACTCTTATCAAAATTATATTTTCTGATTTCGGTAACGCATAACAATCAATAGCAATCATATTGTTAAAGAAATTATTGCTCTAATAATCCTTGAGGAGAATGTGTTTTGTTAATAATGTAACACGCGAGTAATAGAATAGGATAAATTGGGATAATATACACACGTATTATAAGAGGTTAAACAATTATTGTATTGTCTGGTTGAAGGGAATTTATAAAAGTTGTCATGTTCTAATTATGGTAACGGGCCGCAGAATTTTGTTCGTGCAGATCGTGTTTATGTGTTTTTGACTTGTGATGGGTTGATAGGTGCTATTGGGGTGCTAAATGAAGTTTATATCGACCACGCGCCATTTATCGTCATTGTATTCTGTTAATTCAGGAAATGAGAGGAAATCAGATACTGACTAGGAAAATTAAATTTTGCTACAAAATGGCCAAAAACAGTTTTAAATTCACAAAAACCGAACTGTTGTCCAGTTTATCGCAAAATGAGCAGCATGGAATCATGCTGAAAAGTAATCTCGTGCAAATTTGAAAAAGGGTTTTAGAAAATAAACTTCATTCATAATTACATTTAAGAATATACGTTGTATTTTCTCGTTTGCGTTTTTAATTTTTAAGGCTGAAATTTCATTTACGTACTTTACAAGTGACTGTCTAGTGCATTCCGGTAACACACATTTCTAATATACTATCTTTTCAATTGTATATTTTCCATATGTAAGATTACGTCTATTAGGGGACGACTACGGAAATGATGTTTAATAAAAGTAAATAAAATTAAAACTGGACTCAATATTCTTTGGACAATATCTATAGAGTCTGGAATCTTGTATGAGATCGGTTATGCTCTATAAATGTCGAAGTCAATATGCATTGTTTTCCCTAAGATGATCGTCTCCACAAATTAACGAATTAATTAACGATAAAAATAAATAAAATATTATAAAAATAAAGACATTTTACAAAAAATGAAAATGAAAAAAGAGCATTTAGAAACACAAAAAAACGCGTGCACCTTAAGTAGATTAAATTTATTATTCTAAAACATTAATTGTCAATAGAACAACAATAAAACCTTTGACAATCCAGTATTACCTACTTTACCATATTCTCAAATCAATTAGCATGTTAATTTCAATATACGACTACCAATCAAGGCGGGTAGAAAAGTAACCGAGGTTAACAATGAATTATGGAAAATTTCAGATATTTATGTTGGAGAAATGTAATTCACCATCGGCTCAGCACTACGAGTCACTGTGCGGTGCGGGTCACGAAAGCAGGATGAAAGAGGGACGTGAGCAGGGCGTGCGAGGGGCGTGAATGGGGCGGGAGTGGGGCGGGAGCGGGGCGGGAGCGAGGCGGGAGAGGGCCGTGATAGGGCGTGAGCGGCACGTGAGCGGGACGTGAGCGGGACGTGAGCGGGACGTGAGCGGGACGTGAGCGGGACGTGAGCGGGACGTGAGCGGGACGTGAGCGGGGCGTGAGCGGGGCGGGAGCGGGGCGGGAGCGGGGTGGGAGTGGGGCGGGAGCGGGGCGGGAGTGAATTGTAAATGAGGACGGAGTTTGTGACGTGGACGGTGTGAGCGAGGGGAGGGAGCGGGATGTGAGCGTGGCGTGAGCGAGACGTGAGAGGGGTGTGAGCTGGGTTTGAGTGGGGCGGGGCGGGAGCGGGGCGGGAGCGGGGCGTGAGCGGGGCGTGAGCGGGGTGGGAGGGGGGCGGGAGCGAGGCGGGAGCGGGGCGGGAGGGGGGCGTGAGCGGGGCGGGAGCGGGGTGGGAGTAGGGCGGGAGCGGGGGCGGGAGCGGGGCGGGAGGGGGGCGGGAGCGGGGCGGGAGCGGGGCGGGAGCGGGGCGGGAGTAAATTGTAAGTGAGGACGGAGTTTGTGACGTGGACGGTGTGAGCGAGGGGAGGGAGCGGGATGTGAGCGTGGCGTGAGCGAGACGTGAGAGGGGTGTAAGCTGGGTTTGAGTGGGGCGGGGCGGGAGCAGGGCGGGAGCGGGGCGGGAGCGGGGTGGGAGCGGGGTGGGAGTAGGGCGTGAGCGGGGCGGGAGCGGGGCGGGAGGGGGGCGGGAGCGGGGCGGGAGCGGGGCGGGAGCGGGGCGGGAGTAAATTGTAAGTGAGGACGGAGTTTGTGACGTGGACGGTGTGAGCGAGGGGAGGGAGCGGGATGTGAGCGTGGCGTGAGCGAGACGTGAGAGGGGTGTAAGCTGGGTTTGAGTGGGGCGGGGCGGGAGCAGGGCGGGAGCGGGGCGGGAGCGGGGTGGGAGCGGGGTGGGAGTAGGGCGTGAGCGGGGCGGGAGCGGGGCGGGAGGGGGGCGGGAGCGGGGCGGGAGCGGGGCGGGAGCGGGGCGGGAGTAAATTGTAAGTGAGGACGGAGTTTGTGACGTGGACGGTGTGAGCGAGGGGAGGGAGCGGGATGTGAGCGTGGCGTGAGCGAGACGTGAGAGGGGTGTGAGCTGGGTTTGAGTGGGGCGGGGCGTGAGCGGGGCGTGAGCTGGGCGGGAGCGGGGTGGGAGCGGGGTGGGAGTAGGGCGGGAGCGGGGCGGGAGCGGGGCGGGAGGGGGGCGGGAGCGGGGCGGGAGCGGGGCGGGAGTAAATTGTAAGTGAGGACGGAGTTTGTGACGTGGACGGTGTGAGCGAGGGGAGGGAGCGGGATGTGAGCGTGGCGTGAGCGAGACGTGAGAGGAGTGTGAGCTGGGTGAGAGTGGGGCGGGTCGGGAGCGGTGTGGGTGTGGGACGGGAGCGCGGATTGGGTGAGGCGGGGCGGTGCTGATAATGACGTGAATGGGACGAAAGCGGGGCGAGAGTGGGGCGGGGCGAGGCGAGGCTTGAGCAAACACGTCAAGTCACTGAGTTCGAACTGTGTGCCTGCGCAGAACCCCCACGCCGCGCTGCGCCGCGCACTTTCAAATTAATATTTCGCACGCTCCACTGCGGTGTTTACCTGCGCCGCGATTTGTCTAATTAGTTTGTGGAATGGCTGCTCTCTCCACCCCCCACCCTGCCCAGTGAGGACGACGCCGCTGGCAGCTGCGACTGGGAACTCTCAACCCCGCCGAGGAAATTGTGTAATGGCGGCCGGCTCTGGCGGGAAGTGATAGCTCCTCGATAGCCCCCACTCATCTCAGCTAACACTCTCAGGTCAACAAGGAGATATTTGTAGTAAATGAAGGTGCTCAAAATTGGGTCAAAAATGTAATAATATAATGATGAAAAAATTATAAAATATTCTCTATTCGTACTTGTTCTGTTTTTCCGATGGGTTTTAAAATTTAAAAAAAGGTTTTATAAATTACGAAGTACAATAAAATGCATTGCAAATTACTGAAACACCAAGACGGAGATTCAACTGAATATTTTTGTTCGTCTGATTACGTTTTGAACTTAAAATGTAAATACGTCTACCATACTTAACGTCGTGCTTCTTTCATTCAGTTTCTTTACAATATTTATTTTTTTATTATACTGGATATTCTCAGATAATTTTATTTGTTGTGAATACTTTTGTGCAAGTATTATAATAAATTTCTTTTTATCCTTACTAATTATAGTTTATTTGCCCTGTTGTTACATCCTTCATTTTATTGGAAAGCACTAGCCAACCCTTGCTGTTATCTGCCAAGAAAGGGGAATAAATATGCCTCATTAATAGTAATTCATATATAATCGACGTATGTCATATCTCATTACCCTTCTATAGCTTATATCATAGTGGTTAAAGGAAAACCACCTGTGACTTTTTGTTTCTAAGAAAGATACACCTGAACATCATTCGACCCATAGCTATTCATCTTTAATCAACAAATTCCATACTTCATGATAAGGCTACCAAACAATGGATGTCGCAGTTAAAACAATTTCAGTGATCGTTGTTCGAGAAAGGGAAGATGTCAGAACACCAATCCGTTTAATTTATTATCCATCAGGCCCATAATTCACTACTCATGATCACGTTACTCTCCTTCATACAGCGACAGGCAAAGCCAAAACCTCATCGTGAACACTTAGCTCGTGAACACACCGTGAACACTTAGCTCGTGAACACATCGTGAACACTTAGCTCGTGAACACGTCGTGAACACGTCGTGAACACGTCGTGAACACGTCGTGAACACGTCGTCAACACGTCGTGAACACGTCGTCAACACGTCGTGAACACGTCGTCAACACGTCGTGAACACGTCGTCAACACGTCGTGAACACGTCGTGAACACGTCGTGAACACGTCGTCAACACGTCGTCAACACGTCGTCAACACGTCGTGAACACGTCGTCAACACGTCGTGAACACGTCGTCAACACGTCGTGAACACGTCGTCAACACGTCGTGAACACGTCGTCAACACGTCGTGAACACGTCGTCAACACGTCGTGAACACGTCGTCAACACGTCGTGAACACGTCGTGAACACGTCGTGAACACGTCGTGAACACGTCGTGAATACGTCGTGAACACAGCGTGAACACAGCGTGAACACAGCGTGAACACAGCGTGAACACAGCGTGAACACAGCGTGAACACAGCGTGAACACAGCGTGAACACAGCGTGAACACTGCGTGAACACACAATGGAAAGATATCTGAATATAGTTCCACAGATAATGTTACTTACTCGTACATAATTTACCACTCATGAGCAATCTGCGTAATATTGCATAGTGAAAGGTAATGGCGAGACACCATTGTGACTACACATCCAGCACAAGCGAAGAACCTTGCAGCACGCTCACTCACCTTGTATCCGCGCAGATTGTCCACGACGCAGGCCAGGAGCGCGTCGCGGCTCACCGTCACCGTCACGTTGGGGATGGGCTCAGCGAAGCGCGGCAGCGACGCCTCTGCAACACACCACGAACAACCTCCGATTACCTCTCAGTTTTCTGAATTTAACCTAGGAGTGACCACGCTAGAGCCCGCAATGTATCTCTCAGTTACAGCTGCAACTTTCTGTGAATGCGAATGATCTTAAGCTCTATTTACTGAAATATGTATTATATTTCGTTTGTACAGGTTCCCCAATGCAATTGTTAATGAATCATAGACTGCAGAAACCTTGTCAACTACTTATGCTAAGAATTATAACGAAAAATATCACGAAAAAATCATTAAATATTTTATCTTATTAAATAATGTTAAATATTATTTCTACTAATGATTTTGACATGTTCTAAACAAACATATAGTTTACCTTTTTCACAAAAATATTTGAAAATCTGTCTTGTTTCCATTTTCCAATGTTCGCATTTTCAAATTTCATGGCTCAAAAACAATTTCGATGTCTCATTTATTTCCAGACGTGTATTGCCACGCATGCGGTTTTTTTTTTGTTTTTTTTTCCGTTAGTAACGTTTGATATATAATTAGAGCCGTTCTGGTGTTTCTTTTTTATCGCGCTTCATCATCATATTTACCACTTTTCCATTTATAAATCATGTTATAGACGTTTCATGATTTTATGTAACTTCTGAATTCAACCCTGTAAGAGTATTGTTGTAAAAGAATAACCGTAGTTATTTAGAATAACAAGATATACAGACTAAATAATACTCTTTCATTTTATTTTCCGATTAAACTTGTACACAAATTTATAGAGCCCTATGAAAACCTAATTATATATATGTTTTCTTTTCGATGAAATACACTGTTGCATTAGAAATTCACGGACATATCAGGATGATCCATTTCGTCATTTATTGATTTTTATCTAATAAAATATTTACTTCCACATTAGAAGATACATTGAAACTACTGCACTCTGTAGCCAACTGTCAGATTTTGACAATACGTATTAATACTTTTAAGGGTGGAAATGTACTCTCAATTAGAATATATATTTTGAGACAATTTTTACGTTGCTATATATTAGAGGAAAGCCACCGAGAAAGCCCGCTATTTCGAGAAAGGGCGTGGACACAAGATACATACAAGTTTTGGTTCAACGGCATCTGCAAGACTCCTGCTTTCGCAGAATTCAACCGGAACGTGCGAAATGTCAGGTGTTGCAGAGAACACACAAAAGTGTCGTATCAAAATGCGTCAAGCAAAGGATCTTTAGAGCGAGGGCGGCTGCAGCAGTACGTACACGCAGGAGAAATTCTTTCAGCTCAGTACCTCCGAACAGCACCCACAATAGCGCAAGGCGAAATCGCAGCTTAGTACAGAAACGTCCGAGGGCTCCTAAGGGTTCAGTCATGAATGGAAAAAAGTGCGGAGGTCCAGTTGGGGCTCAGTGAAAAAAAAAAAAAAAGCCGTTCCCGCGGGACCGGCGCTCCCGTACGGCGACCATTCAGGTGAAAGGCGCCGGGGCCCGGGGTGGGGGTGGGGGTTGGAGGGGGCGGGGGCGGGGGATCGCTTGCATTCCAGTGCGCGCTCGGATCAGCCGTGGATCAGCGCCCGCTCGCCCGGCCGCCCGCTCCAATTTCTTTGGGCGACGCAGAGCCGGCGCCGATCCCGCTCTCCATGTAAACGAGTGCGTGCGACGTTGCGACACTCCGGGCCGCCTCTGGCTTCCCGGCCACGCCCCCTTTCGGGCGGAGCCGTCGCCTTTCCGTACCCTCCCGGCGGCTGGTATTGCATCCCGCTTCCACCACTCATACCCTGCCGGCCATTGGCGTTGCCTACATTCTCCCATACTCTCTCAGCTGCTGGTATAAAGTCACTCTCTGTCTGAGGGAGAGACGTGGATCGCTATACCTGCCGGAAAGGCAGCTTTATCTCCCGTCTGACCGTAAGGTTCATTGCTTCTACTACTATCATCCAGCCATTGCCCATCCACCCTCTGCCGACCGTAGGTTTTGTCTGCGCCCTACGTTTTTCTTCCGTCTGGTGGTTTTGTCTACATCTCCCACTTCTCAATAGCTGCGGTTGTCGACCTTGTCCTAACCATCGTTTCACATTCTCCAGAATACAGCATTGCTGTAACCTTTCCCATCGAGCAACCATAACCTGACGGGATCACGAACCTCTTTGCCTACTCATACCTTTCGGATAGTGTTTTCGCCCATTCCAAACTGATAGTGTTTTTTACGACCTTTCCTTGCTAGTTTTACTGTCATCCTCCTCAAAACTTTCATACACCTTCCCAACTCTTCGTCTTCCCTCACGATTGGCTTTGGATCTACCCTCACCTTGCCTCTGAACTATTGAAGCCCACCTCATCACACTCCAATACGCCAATCACGCCATACGTTCTCGTTACAACTCACCGTTATACATTTCACAACCAGTGGAGTTGTCTTTGCCTACTTCACCGCTTTCTCACGACCATCCGAGAGCCAGCAATGCCGTACCCAACGCGCTTCTAGACCCTTCTCAGCGCCTGCTGTCACCTTTTCCAATCTCTCCTCCTCCCAAAGTCTGGAATAACAAATGTTGCAAACACCCACCCTCACTCTCTCTCTCTCTCACTCTCTCTCTCACCTTTCAGATTGTCGAGATATCTCCGTCCACACTCTCCTTCCTCTTTGGAGTCGCCCTCCGCAATTCTACCTCACATCCTACCGATCGCTGGCGTGTCCGACACATTCATCCCCGGCCTCGCAACATCACCCAACAGCAGCCCTTTTGCCACCACCCTCTTTACTAGTGTCTCTCTCGCTTTCCCTATTTGCGAGGTAGCCTACCTCTCCATCCTTCCACTCGCCCAACTCAACGTCTCCTCAACCACCTCTGGTGAAGTCTTCACCCGTCACTTCCACCCGTTACACTAACTCTCTCACTCTCTCCTTTCTCTCTCTCCCTTCTCTCTCTCTCCCTCCCTTCTCTACCTCCCATTCACCTCTACCTCCCATCCACCTCTACCTCCCATCCACCTCTACCTCCCATCCACCTCTACCTCCCATCCACCTCTACCTCCCATCCACCTCTACCTCCCATCCACCTCTACCTCCCATCCACCTCTACCTCCCACCCACCTCTATCTCCCACCCATCTCTATCTCCCACCCATCTCTATCTCCCACCCATCTCTATCTCCCACCCATCTCTATCTCCCACCCACTTCTCTCTCCCCTCTCTCTTTTCCTATTACTGAGATAGTTCACCTCTCCACACTTCCACTCTCCCATCCTCTGGCTTTTCGCTCGCCCTCCTCAACCACCCCTGGTAAAGCCTTCGCTCACCACCTCCACCGATTCGGCTTCGCAGTCGCTGCCTTCGTTTCCCTACACTCCGAAGCTGTCGCCGGCGCCGCCTCTCCCCCCCTCCTCCCCTGCGTTGCGAGGCGTCAGCGCCGGCGCCGGCGTCGCTTTCCTTCCCGCGCGAGGGACGCCAGGCGAGGCGAGGCGAGGCGGCTGGCTGATCGCCGCTGATAGGCGCGGCGTTGAGATCAGATTGCGCCCTGGGCCCCCGGGGACGCCGTGCCTGCCTCGCCGCGGCGCCGAGGCGGAGACGGCGGCGGCGGCGGCGGCGCCAGGCGCTACGAGCTCGCTCGCTCCGCCGCCGCCGCCGCAGATCTCTCGGGAGCGCCGCCCGCGCCGCCGCGGCCCCGCCGCTGCCCTCGGGCACGTCACGCTGAGATGCTTATCGTCGCGGCGCCGCCCCCGCGCCGCTCCTGAATTCCTTATGCGCGCGACACCGCAGCGCAGCGCAGCGCGCCTCGGCGGCTGTCGCCCGCGCCGCCCCTTGGGTCGCCGCGCCGCCCCCCGCGCGGCCGCGCGGATTCGACGGCGCCCGCGCCCGCGCCGCCCCGGGCGACTGGCGGCGGGTGGTGGGACTTGGGTGGCGGGTGGGACCTAGGCGGGGGTCGTGGGTCGCTGGAAGAGGGGAGTGGCTGGCGGGTGGCGGTTAGTGGCGGGCTTTGGGCTGAGGGCTGTGGGTGGTGGGCTGAGGACTGTGGGCGGTGGGCGGCGGGCGGATGGCGGTGGGCGGTGGGCGGTGGGCGGTGGGCGGTGGGCGATGGGCGATGGGCGAAGGGCGATGGGCGATGGGCGGTGGGCGGTGGGCGGTGGGTGGTGGGCGGTGGGCGGTGGGCGGTGGGCGGTGGGCGGTGGGCGGTGGGTGGTGGGCGGTGGGCGGTGGGCGGTGGGCGGTCGACGGACGACGGCGAGCGACAGGTAATAGGAAATTTGGCGAATGCTGAAGGAGGGACAGGAGGCACTGGGAAGTGAGTGGCCTGCGTTGGGCAGCGTGCGAGAGTGATGGCGGCAGGTGAGTTGTGGTGCAATGTGTAGTGGGTGGCGGGCGGCAAGCAGTGAGTGGGGGGAGTGGGGGGTGGCAAGAAAGAAAACGCCCGCTCGCTTCAACTCAGCTGTCAGCGTCTCCTATTTTGCCTTTCACGGGCCCTAGGTTTCTTCTGCGCTTATACCCACCGATACTATTGGATACCACAACGAGGCTTACAAATTCATGTGTGATATAGATTTTGTAATACGATAGCTACAGGGTGTTTCAGACAGAACGGCACAATCGAAAGAGGAGGTGAGAGAGGGTCAAGCGAGTTAGTTTTTTGGTTAAGGAGGGCGCGTCCTGGACTAGGTTGGGTGAAAAGCGTCAAACTCCTTCTGCGAGATCGGTGTAAATTTCAGTACTCGAATCGTATGAGTGTATTTCAGAATCTCAAAGGTCTTACTAGGTGTAATGGAATACGTGGGAATTGAATTCAATTAACACAGTTAAACAATGATACAATCATTGATCACTCATTTCAGCTCCTGTGGTTCTTGTGCTCTTTTTTAATTGTTTCCGAACGGAAAATCTGCATTCCTTGTTTCTACTAGTTTCAGCGTTAATGAACTTTTTTAAACATCCTGCATAATTAAGTGTTTCAAATCTGCTTCTAATTTTAAAAACGGATGTTTTTCCACACGCGAAACAAACTCGTAAGGCAAAATACATAATATAAACAGAGGTGCAGAGAATAAACTGAGATGAAATGTAAAGATACATTATGTATTTTGATATAGAAACAAGACATCGCTCAAGAATCTCTAGTAGGTTGGAGTTCCGAGTATGTAAGATGACAATGTAAGATCAAGTTTTTTGCGCACAATTTCATTCAAAGTATCTGTTTCACTGACAAGAAATGCCTTCTTTTTCGAATTGGCCAAAATGAACTGTTTGCTTATTTTATAACAAACATAATGTAAAATTCATGGATTACTTTCCTTTACTTTTCAATCTGATGCAATCCGTACGGGATAGATAATCACTTTATTCCATTTTGTGAAACATTTATTCGAAAATTTGTAATCTGAAGGTCCAATTTATCACCCATTAAGTGCTTCAGAACAACAACAACAAAATTTCCGCCAAATTACTCATCGAAAGCTCGAAGATTTCTTCCAGCAAACATCATTAAACTCAATACAAAACGGCCGTTCCAGAGAAGTCTCCTTCAAGAGATATTCCGAGTTCATTAAATCGCTCCAGGAATCTCGGTGATTTCCTCGTGCGGCGTTTGGAGGCGAGGACGTCGCTGTATCTGAGGATAGGGCGGGGATGCCGGGAGCAGTGAGGAGGGTGAGGGCTCGTGCCTTCGGGGTCGCTTTTGACCTTTCGTCGCACCCTCGCATGCAGCTGTTTACTCATCCCCTGCGCCACTTTCTCTTTTCACGTCACTCTTTCTGGCCGGAATACGTCCCTTCTTTGCCCTATGACTTCCTCCCTGCCTCTTTGTGTCCTTCCTTCACCTGCACATCCTCTCTCTCCGCGCCACACCCCTCTTCGGTCCTGACTCCGCCCACCGCTTCTGCCCTCCCTCTATCTACGCTCTTCACCCCTTCCTAGCCGCTTTTGGATCTGACCCCGCTTCCGTTTCTACCCTTTTTTCTGCCACATCTCCCTTCCGTCTATGTCTTTGTGCCTCCCTCACTGCTTGCGCCGTTTTACTCTCCGTTTTCTGTCGCCAGTTTGCCTCTCCTGTCACGTACTCCCGTTTGCAGACATCTCCTTAGACATCGCCTTCTTTCTCCACTTGTGGCCTCGCCTCCCCTCTGTGCTCCTCCTCTCCCTGGTTCGACCACCTCACCGGGCCTGCCTCCGCTCTCTTCCTTGCTCGCTGCTGCTCGCGGCGCCCCTTTTTTTGCATTTGCCTCCGTCTTCGCCTGCGCCCTTCCCAGCCGACGCTATTTCCGCCTCCGTCCGTCTGTCCTCCCCCTCCGACCACTCCTTCACCATGGCTACTGCCACGACTTCTGCTACACGCCCCGCCTCTAATGCACCTCCAGCCACCGCCTCTACATCACCCCCGTAAGATGTTCTCGCCCGTCTCCACCTCTATCACCCCCCCCCAGTTCTACCCTCGGCGTGCGCCGCCCAACCTCCGGCGCCCGCGGGCGGGGCGGGGCGGGGGCCGGGCAGCGGAGGCCAGAAGGGTGCGCGCCCTCCCGCCGAACAGGCGGCGGGAGACGTCGTCGCCGGCAGAGCAAGAAAAGGGGGGGCGGGGCGGGGCGGGGCCGAGCGGGCACAGCCGATGCGATGGCGCTGGAGGCTCAAGTGCTTCTCCAATATCGACGAGGCCGTTCCGTAACGAAGCTTCGTTATGCTGTCGTTAGGAGCTTCTCGGGGCGCCCTCTTCGCCGGTCGAGAGCCGCGTCGGCGCCTATCTCGGCGCGAGGGCGTTCTGAGGGGGGCGGTGCGGGGGCGGAGGCGGGGGCGGTGACGGCGGACGGGGACATTTCCCGCCGCCCGCCTACGCTCCCAACCCCGCGTTGGCACTGCTGCTGCGACGCACGTACGATGCAGGCAGCGCGGGTGGGAGGGGCGGGGCGGGGCGGGGCGCGAGGCACGTAAGCTTGTACGCGGCGTCGTCGCGCCATCTGGCGAGCCCCAGCAAAGAAGGCCATAAATCAGGAAACAAGAGCGGGCGCGCGGCGCCGCCAAATGCGCGGGGGGGGGGGGAGGGTGTGGGGCGGTGCAGCGTCGGGCCGCCCCCACCGCTTCGTCGTGCCAACGGACAGCGCGGCTGCAGCGCTGCGGAACAGTCGCGGACGCCGCCGGGCGCACCGGAGCGCGCCAGGTGAAGCTGTCACAGGCCTTGGGCGTTCGTGAAGAAGTAATGGAAGTCATCTCCGTCAGATAAAGACTTTCTTTTTAGTGAGAGGGCTTTCGCCGGCATTGCCCACTAGCAACAACCCAATAGCAAATGAAGTTATAAAATATGAAATACAAAGTGGGTGCTTAATATAGATAACAGATACATTTAAGATTTACTAATTACATTTCAATAGAAAATTGCTATTGGTCTGTAATTATTATAATTTTAAATGAGTCAATTATTTATATTAATATCTCCACTATGTCGTATTTAGTTTTTTATTTAAATTATATTTATTTTACATTTTATTTATTTAAAAAAATTGTTGAATGATAATGACGGCAAAGCCGTCGAATGCTGACTCTTTAGATAAATATATTGATTAGTTGGCGGAGATGACTTTCATTATTTATTCATATAATTTCGTAAGCAATGCAGAATCAAAATTCTCACAATTCTTGGAGGTCCGCACAGTCAATCTTTTTAAAAAAATTCGACAAATGTCGCTCGTATTGATACACGGGATGGAGATAATTAAGATTTAATCAACCCTCCCTACACAGGGACCAATTAACCCTGGAAAGATAATGCAGTAAAGAATCCTGTAAAATGCCAGTGGAGAGTGAGTGCCTCCGGGGTTCTCCGTCTGTAACGTTTATTGCATTGATGTTTTTGTTTTGGGGGTAAATCATTTTTTAGTTACATTTATTTAGTAATATTAACTTTCCTAATGCTAGAAAGGGTTTAACTGAACCCCGATTTATATATTTCAACGAAAAGGATGAGAAACCGTGTTAGTGTGTTGGTAATTTTTTTAAGTTAAAAAAATATCCGTAAATTGAAGATTATGAAACACTTTTGTAAATTACTTACCAATTTTTAATATGAAAAATCAATTTGCTTCTTAAGATCCTCTTTATTAGGGTTTGGTGTTACAGGTTTTCAACAAATGAAAGAATATGAACTTCTTGGTCTTAATATTAAAACTTGTAGAATCGTAAATTGAATATTTCGTCTTTGAAAATTGCTTATATAAAATTATTAACATACCTAATGGCACGTTATACATTTTTCTTACTAATAAAGGTCACGGATTTTGTGTTTCTGGCAAATAAAGGTCGATGAATCATTTTGCATTGTATTAAGAGTTATTATCCTAACAATAAGATATAAAACACTAACTTCTAAATATTAAGCTGAATTTTCATTTTTGAAGTGATTATTCCAGATTTTTTACCCAGAGCCAAAGGCAATGTAATAACTCAAATTCTAGCATGCACTTTTAAATAATTGCCGCATATTTTGAACAACAGACAAATCGTAGACAATATAAATAATTTTCAGCTTTCAGAAAATTGAAACCTAGAACAATATACAATAATGTCCAGATTGTGAGTGAAGATTTCCATGCGCCTTGTTGTTACCGTTTGTTTCGTTAATAAACGGCTGATTGAAAACTCTGAAGATCCACGCATGCGCCGATTCGAAGAAAAGCATTTCAGGATAATGCATAACCGTGGAAATGATTATAGTTGTGCTGCATGCCACCCAGAACTTTCAGGCTATTCTGGACCTTGACATGCGCTATCTAAACGACACTGATAAGTCGTAAGCCTACATACATCATTATTTTTATGTTTTAGTAAGACATTAAAATGCTTCACTTGAATTCATTATTCAGTATTTTCCTTCGCCATACCCATGTCCATGCTTACATTGCGTTACTGTAACTACAATCATTTGTTTTGCAAATACGTACTGTTAAGTAGGGATAGTTTAATTATACGTGACCGTTCGATAGATGTTTATTCTCAAATAGTTTCTGCAGGAAATTACTTTTGAAACTATCTGAAAATACGTGTTTCTCGATAAAAGTTGAAATTCAGATTGTGTATCGCAGAATTAATTTGTGTACTGTGGATCAAAGGCGCTTTACTAGTGAGACTATCGGTGAAAGAATAAGTCACTTAAAACTTATAGCTTGCGAAAATATTGATTACGAGAGTCGTACAATCTTCAATGAGTATTAAAGGTAGTTGATAGTCAACAGTCGACAGTCGTTGATAGGTGGGTTGCAGTGCATACTTCGCGATCTGCGCCGGTTATAAGAGTACGGCAGACACAGATTTCATTTGCAAGAGATTCATTGCGTCATATCTGTTAAACTTAATCTCTTGTTGCGTATATCGTTGTTAACTATTATTTTTCACGATCAAGTATCGATCACAAAAAATGTAAGCCTCAGTGAAAAGTGCAGATCGCAATGCGTGTTGCAGAATTAACTCCTGTCAGCGGCTGTCAGAACGCACAACAGCTGAAATTGACGCTTGCAGGTCGCACAAAACCTAAAACTGACGTTGAAAAACTAAAAAATAAGCGAAACTAATTATTTGGAGGGAAATATTTATGTTGTGCATATTTGGGGCTAAATTGCGTATTCAGCTACGTTTTTTCTCCTACAATTATTCTCTACAATAATGAGTCGCGTTTTGCAATTGCCACTATTAATGAATGCAGCAATTATAGGTAATGAATATTGTAAATTTAGTGACGAACAAGGCAGTGGCAGTGCCGTGGTATTCGAGTCAAGTTATTGAGCACAATATATTATTCATCTATCTTTACTCATTAAAACGGTCACGACATTTTCTATCATTAACATGGATTTATAAGACAAATAAAAACATCGCCACATATATTTTGGAAGTTCATGTAAACCACGAAATTCCACCAACCGTATTATTTTTCTAAACATTCTATTCATTCATGGGACAAAAGTTTGCCTAGCGAGTACAGGCATTTTCATGCAAAACAACTGCGGTGGGAGAACGGTGAACAACCCGAAGGTCCAGATTCCGCGCAGAGATACGCGGAGGCAGCCGGAGGGTAAATAGAGAGTGTCAAGTAAGTAGCGCTGCGTGCGCCGCGCTGTAAGGGTGGCGCCGGGGAGGGGCGGGGAGGAGAGGGGGAGGGGGCGGAGGGCGCCCCTCACGTGCGCCGCCCCTCACGTAGCGCGCCGGCGATTTGTCTCGCCGGCTGCGCGCCAGCGAGCGCGCGGCAAGTGCGGGAAACAGCCTGAAAAATTGCGCCGGCGGCACGCGCCGATGGCTTCCTGCGCCCCCCCCCCCTTCTGTGCGCCGGCACTTTACCTCCTCCCGTCCTCCGCTGCCTCGGTCGCCACCCACTCGCCTGGGGTTCCCGACACGCCTCGAAACGCCCCGGCTGCAACATCAGGTCCCAGCCTCTGCCCAGCCTCTGCCCAGCCTCTGCCCAGCCTCTGCCCAGCCTCTGCCCAGCCTCTGCCCAGCCTCTGCCCAGCCTCTGCCCAGCCTCTGCCCAGCCTCTGCCCAGCCTCTGCCCAGCCTCTGCCCAGCCTCTGCCCAGCCTCTGCCCAGCCTCTGCCCAGCCTCTGCCCAGCCTCTGCCCAGCCTCTGCCCAGCCTCTGCCCAGCCTCTGCCCAGCCTCTGCCCAGCCTCTGCCCAGCCTCTGCCCAGCCTCTGCCCAACCTCTGCCCAACCTCTGCCCAGCCTCTGCCCAGCCTCTGCCCAGCCTCTGCCCAGCCTCTGCCCAGCCTCTGCCCAGCCTCTGCCCAGCCTCTGCCCAGCCTCTGCCCAGCCTCTGCCCAGCCTCTGCCCAGCCTCTGCCCAGCCTCTGCCCAGCCTCTGCCCAGCCTCTGCCCAGCCTCTGCCCAGCCTCTGCCCAGCCTCTGCCCAGCCTCTGCCCAGCCTCTGCCCAGCCTCTGCCCAGCCTCTGCCCAGCCTCTGCCCAGCCTCCGTCCTGGTACGTCAACTCCTTTTTGTCTCTGCCTCACCTATTGTCTCACCTCCTGCTATCAAAACTGTCCATCTCTATCCTTCCTCGGCCACACCTCCGTTCAGCTACCTCACCCCTCTCCATCTCCGCCCGCCTTCTTCATCGGCTTCTCTCTATCTTGTTCCAATCTCGCCTCCTTCCTCGCCAACATCCCGCCTCCTTCCGGCCTTCTACCCTTAAAAAGCGCATGTTCTCCCCAACCCCCAAAACCTACCTTCTCCCCGCCTCCAACATGCCACCAGCCCGGTTACACCCCGCTTCCTCCTCGCGTCGCCCGAACCCCGTCCCTCATCTAGGTTACGCCTTCCCATTCTCCACACCCTCACCTTCCCTCCTCCTTGTTTTCCATGCCCCTCCACCTCCTCACCCTTTGCAGCTTTACCACCCACATTTCCTACCTCGACCTAACCTCTATCTCTATCTCATCCCCGCTCTGTCTCCCCCTCCCTCCGCATCTGCTTATGCCTCCCTTCCCATCCTCACCCACTCTTCATCCTCGCTTCCGCTCAGGCTCCGACGTCATTCCACCAATGCCTATCCCTCCTCAGCCCTGACTCCTTCTCGCTTCCGCTCTGCATTCTCAGGCTCCGCCGTCATTCTACCAATGTCAATCCCTCCTCAGCCCTGACTCCTTCTTTCACCCCTCCCCTGCCTCGGCCAACACGACTTCTCGCGATTCCGGCAGCTTCATCGAGCTGCATCGCGTCGGGAGCAACTCTGGCACCGGTCGAGGAGAGCAGTTCGGTTGGGAGGCGGAGGGTGGGGTGGGGTGGGGGCCGATGGCTGGTTGCAGTCGTCAGACGCGTAAGGGTTGAGGCTGACAGAGCGACGGGATGAGGTTGGCCACGGGCGGCGCGCTGAGCGCCACGGGGAGGAAGAATAGCAGTTCAGTACATCCGAAGGCGGGAAAGATCGAATAGAGGAGTGCTACGAGTAATAGAGGTGGGTCGAATGAGAAGGCGGAAACTGGAGGAACTACGTCTGGGTGAGAAGGGGTAGATAATAAGGGACGGACGAGGAGGGGCGGATGAGGAGGTGAATCAGGAGGGTGAAAATGTGGAGAGGCGGATGAGGAGAGGAGGGGATGATGAGGAAAGGTGAATGAAAAGGGGTGAGGGTGGAAAAAGAGTGGACTAAAGAAAAGAGGAGGACAAGCAAAGAAGTAGCCAAAGAAAGGGAGCAGACAGTTGTAAGATGGATGTGTGAGTAGGAGCGGATGGCGAGGAGTCGAATAACGGAGGACGGTTGGATGAAAAGGAGACGATGAAGAGGGAGAATGAGGAGCGGTGAATGAGGAAGGGTGATAGAGAGGAAAGAGGGGTGGGTGAGGAGGGAACGGATGAGGCGGTGTGGAAGAGGAGGAAGGAGATACAACAAAAACAGGAAACGGAAAGCCGAAGGACGGGCGTGTGAAAAGGAGAGGATGGAAGGGGGCTAATAACAGAGAACGATCGAGTAAGGAGGGGGTTGATAAGAGGACAAAAGAAAAGCAGAGAGAAACGACTGACGGGCGTGTGAGAAATTACCAAGAGAGAGAAAAGAAGGGGCAAAAATGGGCAAGAAGGGACAAATGAGATGCATAGTAGGAGTGAAAATAGGATGGGATGTTGGGAAAGCACGAATGAGAAGTCGGAGCAGGCAGAGTGCATCGGGTGGATACGAGCGAATCGAAGAGGGTGGGAGCTGTGGGAGTCGTTAAAAAGCCTAGCGCAGCTCGCGAAGGCGGCGTACCCTCGAGCGGAAAGCGTCACGCCCCTTCCCCGTCCCTTCCCTTCCCCGCCCTTCCCCCCCGCCCCGCCCCTTCCCCGCCCCTTCCCCGCCCCTTCTCCGCCCCTTCCCCCGCCCCTTCCCCGCCCCTTCCCCATCCCTCCCCATCCCTCCCCAGCCCCTTCCCCGCCCCTTCCCCGCCACTTCCCCGCCCCTTCCCCGCCCCTTCCCCGCCCCTTCCCCGCCCCTTCCCCGCCCCTTTCCCGTCCCTTTCCCGCCCCGCCTCATTGCGCGAGCCGCCGGAACGTTATTAAGCGCTGGCTGCGCGGAGAAAAATGAGCCGCGCTTGCCGCGCGCGTGACGACGTGTGCGATCGGACGCCCCCTCCCCCCCCCCCAAGAAGCGGCCAATTTGTTCGCTCCTCTGCCCCCGGGCGGCGGATTTTGGACTCAAGTCGTGTATTAATTCGTCACGAACAAGTTCCGGGCCATTCCTTCGGGAAGATCTTCGTACAGGGAGAAAATACGAGAAAGCTCTCTCCCGACTGTTTGTATGAGAATTAAAAAGGCGTTGCTGATGTTTGCTCAGTTGTGAGCCTTTTATTAATAAACCATACAGAAAGTTTTATGATGTGGAAATAGTGAAAATGATGTACTGGATGGAGTGTTTTTACAAAAAAGAACTTCTGAAAGAATACAGACAGAAGATACATGAACAGTCCTTTATTTCACTGAGAAAATTAATGAAAAATTCAAATGTCATGCTTTTACATTGCTCTTTCTTCATCATCAAACTAATAATAAACATAAACTTCCTGAAGTTATTATTTTTATGAACCGACGGTCAGAAGCGTTTCCCGAGCAAAAATAAACATCTACGAAAAAATAATATCTTAAAAATACAGTCTTAATACAATGCATATCAGTTGCATAGATGTTACTACTTGATTACACCGAGTAATGTAAGAGAAAAGTGTTAAAACATAGACGAAAGAATGAAAATAAAATTTATAATTGAAGAAACATTCAGAATTATCATATTGGGGATGGTCATTTCGTGTAAATGTAGATAGCATGACCATTCTTTGTGCAAAAAGGCACATGAGGATTAGAAAATATATTGCAATGAAATATTTCGATATGCTCCTGGAACTTCACTTCGAAAAAATTATGAATATCAAAATATTTAACAAAAATAAATGTATATATATCGATGAACGGACAATATCAACGCGGAATTTACTAGACTTCCAATTTGTTTCCTTTCTTTATCCTTTTATTTTATATATCCTCATTCAATATTCATTAGATATTCATTTTTAGGATAGCTATTTATACATTTTTAATATTTGTAATTGCTGTCACGGCCCAACAACTCATTGTAACAATTTCTCACTGCGTTATTGTATAAAAACGAACTAATCTTTTATCTTCACGATTTATATTGCTAAAGGCTGCGACAATAGTTGCATACATGTGGCTTCTTTCCTTCCTATCTCTTCATTTACATGATTTTCTCCCATTATTCTCTCCTTATTATCCATTTATTCCTACTTCTTCTATTCATTTTTACATACTCTTCTTCCATCGATTTCTTTTATTCGTTTCCACGCACTCCTCTTTTTATTATTTTCCATATTGATTTCTACAATCTCCTTCCCTTCCGCTGGTGCTTTTGGCGGAGATAGAGATGATGAAGAAGGGGTGGGATGGAGGTAAAAGATGGAAGAAATTGTGACAGAACAACAATACAAAGAAAAGCAAACACTTAACGATAACCGTGTGAACAATCGCTGCAATCTGGCTTTACTCAGAGTCAATTCACGTGGATTGGTCAAGGATCGAGCCTAGGTCCCAGTGATGTCACGCAAAGAGTCTCATTGCCCCGTATCGATTGCTCAGATATGAAATTGTAAGTGGGAGAATTAAGTAACATGATAAAATATCTGCCATTCAATTGGGAATTCATTTTCCCATTAACTCTTATCTTTTGCGAGGGGGAGGAGATGGTCGAATCCGACTGCACGCACAGCGGCCGGGAGTTTGAAGACAGACGGTTGGTGGCTTCATTAATTGTGCCAACTTTCACTTGGACGGGCTTTCGGGATTTGGAGCAGGTAGACAGGCGTTCGGACGGGCGTTCGGACGGGCGTTCGGACGGGCGTTCGGACGGGCGTTCGGACGGGCGTTCGGACGGGCGTTCGGACGGGCGTTCGGACGGGCGTTTGGACGGGCGTTCGGACGGGCGTTCGGACGGGCGTTCGGACGGGCGTTCGGACGGGCGTTCGGACGGGCGTTCGGACGGGCGTTCGGACGGGCGTTCGGACGGGCGTTCGGACGGGCGTTCGGACGGGCGTTTGGACGGGCGTTCGGACGGGCGTTCGGACGGGCGTTCGGACGGGCGTTCGGACGGGCGTTCGGACGGGCGTTCGGACGGGCGTTCGGACGGGCGTTCGGACGGGCGTTCGGACGGGCGTTCGGACGGGCGTTCGGACGGGCGTTCGGACGGGCGTTCGGACGGGCGATCAGGCCGGTGTTCGTACTGGTAGACTGGTGAGCGAACGGTTCGGACAGATGAGTGGACAGATGAAATGAGGGGTGGGCGGAAGAATGGGCTGGTGAACAGGCCAACGGGCGAAGGGGTGGATGAGAGCAGGCGGACGAGAGGGTAGGCGACGGGGGGCGGGCGAGAAGGGGTGGGCGAGGGCGGGGGGAGGGGGTGGGCAGTCGAGGGGGGACGGGCGAGGGGGAGGGCGGGCGAGGGAGTTGTTCGTGAGGAAACACATTTGCACTGCGTTCTCCCAATAACGCGGAGCGCGATCGCGTGTTGGCTGAAATATCCTTCGTTCCGACCCCGCGCCCATTTGTAAGCCTCTCAGCGAAGCGAACTCGTCGACTGGGCTCTTGGCTTCCAGCGTGACTCGGTAAATGCCCTCTCATTTATAACTGATATTAATACCGCAATAATGTGTAATCTGAGACAACTAAATACATCAAACTTTCTTGCGTGCAGGGGGATTGCCTCCACAAATACAACAGCTTTTATTGCATTGAATTCTTCGAGTAACAATATAAGAGAACATTAGTGATCTATATATCATCTTAATTATATCGTTCTTAGTAAACAGTCCATTTGTAAAGAGGGAAATAACTCATTTCTGTGAGCAACGTGTTGTTACTTTCGTTCCTTGTGCTATTGATACAAACGTCTTGACACGTGATATATAGTCTTATTGTAATGGAAAAGGAAGTTAGGGGAATTTGAAGATTCCTTTTTGCGAGGAAGGCAAATCCACATGATATTATATGAACTTCTTACTTAAAGTACTTTTGTTATCTATTTCACGTGTTTACTCCACGTTAGCCATGTTATTATTGGAGCCACTGATGTTAGGATGAAGTCTTCCCGAAATACGTTTATGGTGGTGTATTAAAATTCATATTGTAATAAACTACTTTAAAGTTGATACCTCATCTATCCTCGATTAATAATCATAGACTATTCAATATCTCCGCGGCCACTACAGTGGAATTTATTCAAAATAGTTAATATTTTTACCGCTGTATGTGTTTTAGGAATGTGGAACTTTAATCGAAAACATCCTGTATAAATTGTACGTGTGTAAGGTATCAATAGAATAATAATGAATATAGAAGTATGAAATATTGAATTAAATGTACAAGAAAAGTATTATTGGCTGTTGTAATCCTTTACAGTCCATTTAATCAACAGTTAATTGCGTACTAAACACTAGGAGGTGACAATCAAATTACATTATACTCGAAAACGTCATTTTACTTAACGTAAGTTCTGTTTGAAGAATAAAAGTTCCTAACGTCTTTTTTTTACTCTAAACTGTACATCAGTATTTTTACACATTTCGCTCTTCCAAAACGCTTAGAATATTGTTCTTATTGTAAGTAGAATTGATAAACTTACTTCTAAGTAACAGGGGGAAAATCTAGTTTGTTCATTTGCTAGCGAGGAAACAAATCTCCGAATTGATGGAACAGAAGTAAGGCAACCTTCCGTCGAATTGGAGAGCAACGCAGTTCTGTCAATGCCTCCTGCGACCAAAGTTTGAATCTGCAGGCGCCTTTTGAGTAGGCAAATGACTCCCCGTGCCCGCTAGTGGCACTTGAGAGGCGGCGAAGTGCAAAGCCGATGAGACGCCGCTACATAAAATGGGTAGCAAATTTGCACTTTCTATCTTCGAGACTAAAACCGTGAAAAAAATATTTAATGGTAATCTTAAGTAAATAAGGAGGCCATTATAAGGGAGAAGACACACCTGAAAGATGTGTCGGAGAAAGCAAAAAGGATGAAATTCAAGTATTCTTACTGATTAAACAAAAGAAGAAGGAACGTTGCAAGACAGACGATTTGTTGAGAAGACTTCAAAGAAATAGTTTCGAAAGCTATGGACAAAAACAACGAGAAATAGAAGAAAGGTGGAGTGAAATCCAGTGGCAATTCAACATGAACATTGAATTGTGAACAGGGAATTTATAGAAAGCTTAACACTGTGATAGTTATAATTAATGTTTTGTATTATTACTACTGTTACTCGTATTATTATTAATAGTATTATTATTCCTCAACACATGACTAAGATGTTATGAGCCGGCTGAATATAAAATCTTCTCAGGTTGCAACCAACCTACGGAGTAGATGTAGTGACTGTCGTAACGATACTTGGCGCCAAATGTGGGCTGTTACATATAAATCAATTTCTTGCACTTCACAGTATTTTCAATGACCCTGAGTTTAGCCAAGTTCTTACACAAATGTATTATTATTACTATTATTATTATTATTATTATTATTATTATTATTTTTTTTTTCGTTAATCGGCCGACTAGGACCACGCTTGCAAACATCCTGCCTTTACCGTGGCTCAGTTTTTATTTATTCTCACGGTGGCAGGTGCTTGCGACAATTTTTGGGGGGGGACCAGCATTTTTAGCTGGATCCGGTTTTTATCCCCCAAGGTTGTTAGTCCTGGGGGTATTATTATTATTATTATTATTATTATTATTATTATTATTATTATTATTATTATTACTTCTATTATTTTTTGACGAAACAATTATACAACAATACAATGGGTCAGGATATTATTCCAATAGTCTTTACGAGACACAAACGCACTGCCATGCTTGACAACTGCGCGGTTCAGCACCTGTATTATTTGTAAAACTTAGTGTATTCCCTATGTCACAGAACGCATCCTTAGATAGACTTAGAGCCCTCAGAGAAGAGAGATAAATGCTCGTTTTCAAACATCTCTAGTGGAGGTGATTTTCAGAAAATAATTGTTTGTCCGCTGCAGGCGAGGAGACGGCGGTGAAATGTGTATGCGTAGGCTATTTGTCCGTTCTGTCTCTCCACTGTCTACTCCATCTTCCCTTCCCCTTCCTCACTTGTTTCGTAGACGTCAAGGACAAAGGGTTTGTTCCAAGAAAATCAGCCGTGTTAGTCTTCCTCAAATGGCAAATATATTATCACTTGAAAAAAAAATAGTAACGTAAAGAAGAAAAAAGTTTTATTTTACAAGGCTGTGACAATGAAAATGAACGTTTTTAGCGTTACAAAAAATTACAAAACTCTCTGGAATTCCTGTAGTTCAAAAATGTGGAATTGAAAGTTACAACGTTACAACGAAACTATCGTGTATTCACACAGACATATCACTTTTTGGACTGTTTGCATTTCAAAACGAGTTCAAAAGAAAAAAAAACTGAGCACCTGAGTAAATTAAAAAATGAAACACTGACCATCATAATGTGTGCGCAGCTTCATTGTTAATACAAAATGTGCTGTTACGCCACCGAGTGTACATTAACAGGTAAGAGACCTAAATTGCAGATAAAGCAGGCTTTGGACGGACCTTTTAGCCCCAGTGGCCCAGTGAATTATCGTCTGCCTCAGCCGGGACATTGTGGTTGCTGTCGCTCCGGGCGGGCAGAGCGAGCGTGTACCGCCAGTGCCTCTGCCGTCTCTTGCACGCCCGCGGAGAGGGGCCGGAGGCGAAGCGGAGACAGGTTGGAGACGGGGCGCCGGTGGGGTGGAACAGGCAGTGGCAGAGGCAAGGACGGGTTGCGAGGCAAAGGTAGGAGTAGAAGGGGAGGAGATTAGGTGGAAATGGTGGTGGGGCGGGGTGAGTGGAGACAAGACAGGACCGAGGAAGAGATGGAAACGTAGAGGGGGGAGTGTTATGGCTGAAGCGTGGAATGGGAGGAGACGGGCCGGGAGCGGTGTTGGGGATTGGTATGAGAGAATAGGCTAAGACAAGGGTAGAACAGAAGTAAACTGGAGGTGCAGGAATGATGGGGGTTGCAGGTTAGTGTGAAACGTGGAGGTGGGAGCACGTGCATGGGAATAAGGGATGGAGGTGAGGGTGAGTTTGGGGATGGGGAGCTGTCTGAATTGGAGGCCGGGTGTGGTGGGCCTGTAGGTGGACGGAAAGGTGGAAGCGGGGACGGCGATGGCGAGGCAAGAGCGCAGCCGAGAACGAGAGACGTGAGCGAGTGGGAGGTGTATAATTCGTCTTCCTCGGCAGCCGCACACTCGTCGGCCTCTCCACCAACCAAACCTCGCAGCGCCCTCCCGTCCTTTCTTTTAATCTCTCCGCACCTGCCCCGCCCCTCCCCTCCCCCCTCCCCCTTCCCGCAGACCCTCAGCGCGGCGTTCGAGGCTGCCGAGCCTCCGCCCGCGCTGAAGAAGCGGAATACAACAACAAAAATCGTAATTAACAAAGGAAGGCGCTTGAGCGCGCCGACAGAACCCGCGAGATTTCCTTCCCCCGGCGCCGCCGCCCGCGCCGCCCCCGCCTCCCCCCACCGTCGCCGCCGTCTCCTCGGCCCTTTGCGCCATGCAACAAAGGTAGGAGCGGTAATTTGATGAAGATTAAAGAGGCTTTCTCGTGAGCGGGGGAAGGCAGTTGGCGCGGGCGGTGCGTCGGGACCGGCGAGGGGGCGGGGCCGGGAGGGAGGGGGCGTGGCAGGGGCGGCGAGAGCTGCGCATAGTTGCGGCGAAGGCTCGTGCCAATACGCGGCCGCTGGCAGTGGAGGTGACGCCGACGCAGACTCCGCGCCGCGCCGCCAGGAGCGCGCCAGTGCCGCCGTCCTCGCGCCGCGACGGCGGCGGTGAGTAGCGGGGCGGTGGGGGGAGGGGGGCACGAGAGAGTAACGTGACGTGAACGCATTACCTTCGTTACCGTCACGTCTGCTCGCCCAAGAACTCACACGGCGTGGCGGCGGCGGCGGCGGCCAAGGCAGGGTCGAGAGGGAGAAGCACCTCGTTTTCTGCCTGGGCGTCACTCCCCGCCCCGCCCCGCCCCTCTCCACTCCTCGGCGGCCACGCGCGCTGCACCACACTCCCCCTCCACCGGGCGCTCCCCGCCCAAGCAATTTCAAGCAGAGGCAATTTGTCCTCGCAGTATACGGCCCTTAAATAAGCCGCCTCGTGATGTGTTTCACCTGAATTAAGCGCTCGCGCCCGAGTCGCGTTCGAGGCTCTCGCGGTGGCGGCGGCGGCGGCAGCGGGTGCGGCGCGGGGAGCGGCGGGGAGGCGGAAGAGGCGCTGACGACGTAATTAAACGGGCGCTGGGTGGAGGCGGGGAGAGACCGACGGAGGAGAGGAACAGCGAGGCGAGGGGAGGGGAAGAGACAGGTGAAGAATGGAGTGTGTGTAAGGCGGAGAGGAGGCGGGAGGATAGAGGCTGCGGCCAACAGTGATGGAGGAGTTGGAGGGGGAGGAGAGAGACTAGTACATGGGAAGCGGTTGGAGTAAAGAAAGGGGCGTGTGCGTGTGGGTTAGCGGCGTGGCTAAGGCACGGGCAAGGCGAGCTGGTGTGAAAGAGGGTGGGTGGCAGCGGGAACGAGGCAGGAATGAGAATAAACAAAAATATTGAGAAGAAACGATTCCAGAGGGAGTGGCGTCGTAAGGGGAGTTGGTCAGAGAAGCGAGACAAGGCGGGGTGATGCGTGTGGGGCTGATACAGAAGCGGGAAATATACAGGGATGGGGCGAGTGAGAAACATACTGAGACGAGGAGAGGCATATTGGTGGAAATTGTTGGGATATAGAAAGTAACGGAGACGGTATAGTTTCCAGGAGTGCACATTCCCCTAACCGAGCACCGCGAGATAAGAACGGGGAATTCCTGCGTAGTTGGACTTCGCGTGCCGGTTCATGTATGGACAGGTAACTGAGAGGACATTGTGTGAAGGATTTTGCATAGGCTCGGGGCTTCCATCTTCGGAGGGAAACTACTGGGGCGGGGAAGTGACTGGAAAGGAGCGACAGTTGAGAATCTAAAGGAACCCCTGCCAATTGTGCCAGATCAGGCTACGAGGGGAGGTGTGCACGGAGAGATGTATTTATTTATCTTACGGAACTACTTATGGATCTTATGGAACTAAACAGCCCTTAGGCTGTTGTTTTTCGACGTAGGCTTCCTTGTAAGCCTACCCTCAACGCGCGTCTAGGGACCTTTATCACGCAGGCGCACCTCGCGGGTGAAGTCCTAAATGCGCCTGGGATTTGTCTACCCTTTTCTCCGGTCAGTTAACTACTTACGATCTGTCTGATTGAGAGAAAGTGAGATCTCGTTAGGGTGGGATGTTGTCAGATAGATTTAATTTAGCCACCCACGTTTCTTTTACATGCGATAAACGTGACATGGCTACTGTGGATTTTCAGCCCGTCAAAAATCCGGGCACCTCGGCCGAGATCGAGCCCACGGGCTGGGGGTACAGAGGCCGGTAAGCTAACCCGTCACCAACCGAGACCCACCGCTGGAGAGAATAGGGGATGGGAGATAAATCGAGGAGGGTCAGCGGTGGAAGAATGGTGAGGTCGCTGGATCCTGTCAAGTGGAGCCATACCGAGTCTCTGGAGTATTTTTCCACAGATCATAGCGTCGGGGCGGGATTATGCATGGCGGCATCTGGCGGCGAGAAAGGGAAGTTAGCCCACCAGCTTCCTCTTACGCCGGGAGTGTGGCAACCTTTCAGTCGTTCACAGGGAGGGGACGTGCACGATCTGGGTGCTAAAGAGTAGAGGCCGGAAACAGGCCCGGGGGCAGCCGCGGAAGCGAGCTGAAATGAGCCCGCCGGCTCCCTCCTATGCCGGGAACCTTTCAGCCTATGCCTATTCGTGGCAACCTTTAGCTGTTCATGGGGAGGGGACGTGCACGATCTCGGTGCTAAAGAGTAGAGGGCGGAAACGGGTCCGGGGGCAGCCGCGGAAGCGAGCTGAAATGAGCCCGCCAGCTCCCTCCTATGCCGGGAACCTTTCAGCCTATGCCTATTCGTGGCAACCTTTAGCTGTTTCATGGGGAGGGGACGTGCACGATCTCGGTGCTAAAGAGTAGAGGGCGGAAACGGGTCCGGGGGCAGCCGCGGAAGCGAGCTGAAATGAGCCCGCCAGCTCCCTCCTATGCCGGGAACCTTTCAGCCTATGCCTATTCGTGGCAACCTTTAGCTGTTCATGGGGAGGGGACGTGCACGATCTCGGTGCTAAAGAGTAGAGGGCGGAAACGGGTCCGGGGGCAGCCGCGGAAGCGAGCTGAAATGAGCCCGCCAGCTCCCTCCTATGCCGGGAACCTTTCAGCCTATGCCTATTCGTGGCAACCTTTAGCTGTTCATGGGGAGGGGACGTGCACGATCTCGGTGCTAAAGAGTAGAGGGCGGAAACGGGTCCGGGGGCAGCCGCGGAAGCGAGCTGAAATGAGCCCGCCAGCTCCCTCCTATGCCGGGAACCTTTCAGCCTATGCCTATTCGTGGCAACCTTTAGCTGTTCATGGGGAGGGGACGTGCACGATCTCGGTGCTAAAGAGTAGAGGGCGGAAACGGGTCCGGGGGCAGCCGCGGAAGCGAGCTGAAATGAGCCCGCCAGCTCCCTCCTATGCCGGGAACCTTTCAGCCTATGCCTATTCGTGGCAACCTTTAGCTGTTCATGGGGAGGGGACGTGCACGATCTCGGTGCTAAAGAGTAGAGGGCGGAAACGGGTCCGGGGCAGCCGCGGAAGCGAGCTGAAATGAGCCCGCCAGCTCCCTCCTATGCCGGGAACCTTTCAGCCTATGCCTATTCGTGGCAACCTTTAGCTGTTCATGGGGAGGGGACGTGCACGATCTCGGTGCTAAAGAGTAGAGGGCGGAAACGGGTCCGGGGGCAGCCGCGGAAGCGAGCTGAAATGAGCCCGCCAGCTCCCTCCTATGCCGGGAACCTTTCAGCCTATGCCTATTCGTGGCAACCTTTAGCTGTTCATGGGGAGGGGACGTGCACGATCTCGGTGCTAAAGAGTAGAGGGCGGAAACGGGTCCGGGGGCAGCCGCGGAAGCGAGCTGAAATGAGCCCGCCAGCTCCCTCCTATGCCGGGAACCTTTCAGCCTATGCCTATTCGTGGCAACCTTTAGCTGTTCATGGGGAGGGGACGTGCACGATCTCGGTGCTAAAGAGTAGAGGGCGGAAACGGGTCCGGGGGCAGCCGCGGAAGCGAGCTGAAATGAGCCCGCCAGCTCCCTCCTATGCCGGGAACCTTTCAGCCTATGCCTATTCGTGGCAACCTTTAGCTGTTCATGGGGAGGGGACGTGCACGATCTCGGTGCTAAAGAGTAGAGGGCGGAAACGGGTCCGGGGGCAGCCGCGGAAGCGAGCTGAAATGAGCCCGCCAGCTCCCTCCTATGCCGGGAACCTTTCAGCCTATGCCTATTCGTGGCAACCTTTAGCTGTTCATGGGGAGGGGACGTGCACGATCTCGGTGCTAAAGAGTAGAGGGCGGAAACGGGTCCGGGGGCAGCCGCGGAAGCGAGCTGAAATGAGCCCGCCAGCTCCCTCCTATGCCGGGAACCTTTCAGCCTATGCCTATTCGTGGCAACCTTTAGCTGTTCATGGGGAGGGGACGTGCACGATCTCGGTGCTAAAGAGTAGAGGGCGGAAACGGGTCCGGGGGCAGCCGCGGAAGCGAGCTGAAATGAGCCCGCCAGCTCCCTCCTATGCCGGGAACCTTTCAGCCTATGCCTATTCGTGGCAACCTTTAGCTGTTCATGGGGAGGGGGACGTGCACGATCTCGGTGCTAAAGAGTAGAGGGCGGAAACGGGTCCGGGGGCAGCCGCGGAAGCGAGCTGAAATGAGCCCGCCAGCTCCCTCCTATGCCGGGAACCTTTCAGCCTATGCCTATTCGTGGCAACCTTTAGCTGTTCATGGGGAGGGGACGTGCACGATCTCGGTGCTAAAGAGTAGAGGGCGGAAACGGGTCCGGGGGGCAGCCGCGGAAGCGAGCTGAAATGAGCCCGCCAGCTCCCTCCTATGCCGGGAACCTTTCAGCCTATGCCTATTCGTGGCAACCTTTAGCTGTTCATGGGGAGGGGACGTGCACGATCTCGGTGCTAAAGAGTAGAGGGCGGAAACGGGTCCGGGGGCAGCCGCGGAAGCGAGCTGAAATGAGCCCGCCAGCTCCCTCCTATGCCGGGAACCTTTCAGCCTATGCCTATTCGTGGCAACCTTTAGCTGTTCATGGGGAGGGGACGTGCACGATCTCGGTGCTAAAGAGTAGAGGGCGGAAACGGGTCCGGGGGCAGCCGCGGAAGCGAGCTGAAATGAGCCCGCCAGCTCCCTCCTATGCCGGGAACCTTTCAGCCTATGCCTATTCGTGGCAACCTTTAGCTGTTCATGGGGAGGGGACGTGCACGATCTCGGTGCTAAAGAGTAGAGGGCGGAAACGGGTCCGGGGGCAGCCGCGGAAGCGAGCTGAAATGAGCCCGCCAGCTCCCTCCTATGCCGGGAACCTTTCAGCCTATGCCTATTCGTGGCAACCTTTAGCTGTTCATGGGGAGGGGGACGTGCACGATCTCGGTGCTAAAGAGTAGAGGGCGGAAACGGGTCCGGGGGCAGCCGCGGAAGCGAGCTGAAATGAGCCCGCCAGCTCCCTCCTATGCCGGGAACCTTTCAGCCTATGCCTATTCGTGGCAACCTTTAGCTGTTCATGGGGAGGGGACGTGCACGATCTCGGTGCTAAAGAGTAGAGGGCGGAAACGGGTCCGGAGGCAGCCGCGGAAGCGAGCTGAAATGAGCCCGCCAGCTCCCTCCTATGCCGGGAACCTTTCAGCCTATGCCTATTCGTGGCAACCTTTAGCTGTTCATGGGGAGGGGACGTGCACGATCTCGGTGCTAAAGAGTAGAGGGCGGAAACGGGTCCGGGGGCAGCCGCGGAAGCGAGCTGAAATGAGCCCGCCAGCTCCCTCCTATGCCGGGAACCTTTCAGCCTATGCCTATTCGTGGCAACCTTTAGCTGTTCATGGGGAGGGGACGTGCACGATCTCGGTGCTAAAGAGTAGAGGGCGGAAACGGGTCCGGGGGCAGCCGCGGAAGCGAGCTGAAATGAGCCCGCCAGCTCCCTCCTGTGCCGGGAACCTTTCAGCCTATGCCTATTCGTGGCAACCTTTAGCTGTTCATGGGGAGGGGACGTGCACGATCTCGGTGCTAAAGAGTAGAGGGCGGAAACGGGGTCCGGGGGGCAGCCGCGGAAGCGAGCTGAAATGAGCCCGCCAGCTCCCTCCTATGCCGGGAACCTTTCAGCCTATGCCTATTCGTGGCAACCTTTAGCTGTTCATGGGGAGGGGACGTGCACGATCTCGGTGCTAAAGAGTAGAGGGCGGAAACGGGTCCGGGGGCAGCCGCGGAAGCGAGCTGAAATGAGCCCGCCAGCTCCCTCCTATGCCGGGAACCTTTCAGCCTATGCCTATTCGTGGCAACCTTTAGCTGTTCATGGGGAGGGGACGTGCACGATCTCGGTGCTAAAGAGTAGAGGGCGGAAACGGGTCCGGGGGCAGCCGCGGAAGCGAGCTGAAATGAGCCCGCCAGCTCCCTCCTATGCCGGGAACCTTTCAGCCTATGCCTATTCGTGGCAACCTTTAGCTGTTCATGGGGAGGGGACGTGCACGATCTCGGTGCTAAAGAGTAGAGGGCGGAAACGGGTCCGGGGGCAGCCGCGGAAGCGAGCTGAAATGAGCCCGCCAGCTCCCTCCTATGCCGGGAACCTTTCAGCCTATGCCTATTCGTGGCAACCTTTAGCTGTTCATGGGGAGGGGACGTGCACGATCTCGGTGCTAAAGAGTAGAGGGCGGAAACGGGTCCGGGGGCAGCCGCGGAAGCGAGCTGAAATGAGCCCGCCAGCTCCCTCCTATGCCGGGAACCTTTCAGCCTATGCCTATTCGTGGCAACCTTTAGCTGTTCATGGGGAGGGGACGTGCACGATCTCGGTGCTAAAGAGTAGAGGGCGGAAACGGGTCCGGGGGCAGCCGCGGAAGCGAGCTGAAATGAGCCCGCCAGCTCCCTCCTATGCCGGGAACCTTTCAGCCTATGCCTATTCGTGGCAACCTTTAGCTGTTCATGGGGAGGGGACGTGCACGATCTCGGTGCTAAAGAGTAGAGGGCGGAAACGGGTCCGGGGGCAGCCGCGGAAGCGAGCTGAAATGAGCCCGCCAGCTCCCTCCTATGCCGGGAACCTTTCAGCCTATGCCTATTCGTGGCAACCTTTAGCTGTTCATGGGGAGGGGACGTGCACGATCTCGGTGCTAAAGAGTAGAGGGCGGAAACGGGTCCGGGGGCAGCCGCGGAAGCGAGCTGAAATGAGCCCGCCAGCTCCCTCCTATGCCGGGAACCTTTCAGCCTATGCCTATTCGTGGCAACCTTTAGCTGTTCATGGGGAGGGGACGTGCACGATCTCGGTGCTAAAGAGTAGAGGGGCGGAAACGGGTCCGGGGGCAGCCGCGGAAGCGAGCTGAAATGAGCCCGCCAGCTCCCTCCTATGCCGGGAACCTTTCAGCCTATGCCTATTCGTGGCAACCTTTAGCTGTTCATGGGGAGGGGACGTGCACGATCTCGGTGCTAAAGAGTAGAGGGCGGAAACGGGTCCGGGGGCAGCCGCGAAAGCGAGCTGAAATGAGCCCGCCAGCTCCCTCCTATGCCGGGAACCTTTCAGCCTATGCCTATTCGTGGCAACCTTTAGCTGTTCATGGGGAGGGGACGTGCACGATCTCGGTGCTAAAGAGTAGAGGGCGGAAACGGGTCCGGGGGCAGCCGCGGAAGCGAGCTGAAATGAGCCCGCCAGCTCCCTCCTATGCCGGGAACCTTTCAGCCTATGCCTATTCGTGGCAACCTTTAGCTGTTCATGGGGAGGGGACGTGCACGATCTCGGTGCTAAAGAGTAGAGGGCGGAAACGGGTCCGGGGGCAGCCGCGGAAGCGAGCTGAAATGAGCCCGCCAGCTCCCTCCTATGCCGGGAACCTTTCAGCCTATGCCTATTCGTGGCAACCTTTAGCTGTTCATGGGGAGGGGACGTGCACGATCTCGGTGCTAAAGAGTAGAGGGCGGAAACGGGTCCGGGGGCAGCCGCGGTAGCGAGCTGAAATGAGCCCGCCGGCTCCCTCCTATGCCGGGAACCTTTCAGCCTATGCCTATGCGTGGCAACCTTTCATCTGTTCACGGGGAGGGGACGTGCACGATCTAGGTGCTAAAGGGTAGGGGGCGGAAACGGGACCGGGGGCAGCCGCGGAAGCAAACTAAGGTGAGCCCGCCAGCTCCCTCCTATGCCTGGAATCTTTCAGCACATGCCTATGCGTGGCAACCTTTCATCTGTTCACGGGGAGGGGACGTACACGATCTCGGTGCTAAAGGGTAGGGGGCGGAAACGAGACCGGGGGCATCCGCGGAAGCAAACTAAGGTGAGCCCGCCAGCTCCCTCCTATGCCTGGAATCTTTCAGCACATGCCTACGCGTGGCAACCTTTCATCTGTTCACGGGGAGGGGACGTGCACGATCTCGGTGCTAAAGGGTAGGGGGCGGAAACGGGAGCGGGGGCAGCCGGAGGCGAGCTGAGGTGAGCCCGCCGGCTCCCGTTGCGCGGGGCTAAGGCGGGGAGGGCGGTGTGGGGGTGGGGGGAGGAGGCGGCGTTCATTTGCGCCCCCGCCGCGTTCGTTTGGAGCACGCGTCGCCAGAGCCAACAGCCGCGTCGCGCCTCGTTTGATCGATTTGTATGCGCTGGCGACGCAACAGGTTGCGACGCGCGACAACTCGCGTCACCCGCCCCGCCAAGAGTTATGGCGCCCTCCATTTTGACGAAGTGCCTGGCGAAGACGGGAAGCGAGTTTACGAGTGCGCAATGACAGTGTGTAATTTTACGCATGGTGACATCCAATATGTGATTTTCATAAAGGGTTGTTCACACTCACGTTTACTAATTTTTGAACTGAACGTTACTTTAATACATCTCAAAATTAACTGCTTATATTACATTCCGTGTTGGAATTGTTATCATGACATTTTATCCGAGAAGAAACCAAAAAGTATGGAAACTGTCAAGTCCCCTCTTCACCACGTATTATAACTACGGCGTATTTATATACAAACTAAATAGTTAGTGAAAGCGTTTTTAGAATTACTATATCGCATGTGTTCAGTTCTATTGTATTGAAATATTCAAACAATTAAATGAAATATATACAAATATTTTGTATATACAATAACATATGCAAATTAGTTATTAAACAACAATAACTTTGCAAATGTGCGTTTGATTCTGTTTTGTATTACGTCACGAATGCCAATTTTAATATTTTCGTTTAATATTTTACATTGTTCTAAGTTAAAATGATAAGAGAAAAAGGTCACTTCTTGGAGAAAATAGGATGACATCTAGGTACTGAATTTTAACTAACATTAGTGTAGACGATATATTGAACCATCTACAGTATTCTGGGAAATGACAATCACTTGAAAACATTCAGCAGAGCTGAGTTAACGAATTTGTACTATATTCTCCGCTTCAATAAATTTAATGTAAACACACGTACTTTGTTCGTATGTTATACTTGTAATACTTATTTGGAAAATAATATTTTTAATTATCATGAAAAAATTTTCGTAATAAAAAATTCTACTAAAAGCCAACTCTACTAAAACCTATTCCCATTTTAAGTCAAACAAAATTTTACATTGAATACATTGAACTAAGATATTGTAACTAAGATATTGAAATATACGATATTATATGACAGTCAGGAAACATATATTTTCCAACATATTTTTGCATGTACTTCAAACCAACTAACGCAGTTAATCAGTTGTTTTGAAATCTATTCACTTGTTGACGTATTTCACATGTCTAAAACACGAACTACGTACATAAAGCCGTTGTGGATTGTGAACAATCTAACAAATAATTACTGTGGTGATAAAGAAACATCAGTTCATCCACTGAAAAAACCTTCTCTTGATTGCTAATCGTTCACCGTGTTTCTATAAATACACGTTCGATTCCGTTCGTAAATTCAGAGAACACGAAAAACGAAGAGCCAAGTTAGAAGAAAACGAAATAACAAGGTGAAGAGAAATTTCAACTGATAGAGGTGAATTCCACGAAGAACGGTGTGAAGTCATATTTCACCAACCGGTGTCTCGGTCGTTTGCTTTATAACCTCAGAATTCAGATGTCATCCGAAAAGGAGAAATGCATTAAGAAGAAGTCTTTTCTCGGAATCCTGACGACTCCAATACCTGTCCGTTATTATTACACCGTCAGTATCAGCAGAGACGGGTCTTTTCGTGTTAGGTGCTCACTCGTGTTCTTCATAACGCTAAAAAAATACATTGAAAAAGAGATATGTATTGAAGAGAATCTTCTCGGAATCAAGACCCACTCTATCCTCGTCCGTTTGGAGAATGTCGTCGATATGAGCAGAGATCGGCAATCTGGCATCCTGTTCATTTTCTCAGGGTTTAAAATTTTGCCTATATTGGACCCTTCCACATTGGAAGGCTGATAAATTGTTTTTAAAAAAAATTCTTTCACGTCAACAGAAAAAAAATGAAATGGAATGTATGTAAATAGAACCTGAAATTGCGCTTCTATTGATGCCCTGGCAGTAGACAACAAGACAACCTAGTTCTAGTAACATTGAGGATCTTAATAAACTCATTTGCTTCACCTTGTTGGCACAAATTGGTAGTGAATATTGAAGAATTATCTTTAGAAGAGTCTATCTATAGACTCAAGAAACAAAGGAATTAGAATATTTAACAAGATGGTTAATATTGCAATGAGTCGTAAAGACTCATTGTACACGCGACCTTTGCATCACGCTGTATTAACATATTTCGAGGCGAAGAGCGCCGTTGACACAATGCGACACGCACAGCTGCGTGTGCGCGGCTAACCCAGTATTCCCCAGCGAGCGTCCGCCCCCGATACGCACCCTTCCATCTTTGTGTGTAGCAGTAGGTGACTGACCACCGGAACTGTCACATTAAGAGGCGAGAGTAGCCCACCAGAAATTCGTATGTGACAATAAACCTCGAAGCCCCGTAGAAGACTAGCCTATGGAAAAACTTCGCACTAAGCACGAGATAGGACGGGCATTTTGCGAGAGGGGTGGGGACGGGAATCGGGTGAGCGAACGGCGCTAGAAAAGATTGAGAATTGGAGAAAGACTGTTGGAGCGAGCGGTCGACTATTACAGAGAGTTCTTCGTGTTCAACGGCGACTACAGCCACACGGAAACGATCGCTAGTCTCCAGGTTCTACCAGCCATTACAATATGTTTTTGTAAAATATTTGTGGTACCATTTATTGGAAGAAGCTGAAAAAGATTTTTGTATACCATCATTATAAATTATTCTTTCCGTTGCAAGAAATCGTTCATAATAGGGAATTTTACGGCACAAATGATGTATTATATTTTATGGCACGAATAATTGCACCCTCGCGCATTCAGACAATCGCAGCGACAGCGTTGTGGATAGGTAGAGGTAAACAGAACAGCCGACCAGATGTCAAACACACGAGACGTCTCAAAAATGTTGTTTCACAAAATTAAGATTGATTCTTTTAAACATTTATAATGCGGTTATACAAAAATGAGCGTATGCATCTCGTTTATAATATTGGTTTATGGCATTTGTACAAATTTAAAAACTCTCTCCTAACGTTGCTCGTTTTCAAAATATGTACTCATTCAATAAAACTTAACATTATAAACTAATTGCATTAATTACCATAAACGAATTCAGCCTTATGAATTTTATTTTATCGTCTGGATGCATTGTTTAATTTTTTCATTTTCCGTAAAGATTCTTTGTTTTCTTTAGTTTATTGTCATTTCTGCATTTCATGTGCGGTTCAACTTACGAGACTGAGACTAAATTAAGCATTCGGTTTCCCAATTTGAACCGATTGCCCGATTATTTTTTCCCATTCCTGTTTACTAAAAACAATGTAATGCAAGTATTGTAATTTATAATCAAATTATATATTGTAGTATAGGTGTTGTGGTGCGTTATCGTTGGCATTTTTCATGAAATAATTGTAAACGTTGTCATTGCCAACAAAAGTATTTAATATAAGAGCAGCTTTCGATGGCTTAGCCATCATCATCAGTTGTCTGCTGGATGGAAGCCACAAAACGACTAACGACTTCATAGTCGTTTTGTGGCTTCCATCCAGCAGACAACTGATGATGATGGCTAAGCCATCGAAAGCTGCTCTTATATTAAATACCTTTGTTGGCAATGATTACAATTATTTTACAATTATTTCATATATATTGTAGATTGATTGATACAATATATTTTATTGAAATATATTGAGTGTATGAAAATTGAAAGTAAAAACTCAGTCATAATTAACCAACTTTCTACTATTATTCTCTTGTTCTGTTCTGAGTTAGCACGTGGTCAGGCGGCGAAATAGTCGAAGAAAAGTTGGGAGAGCATTTTAATAGAAACTTCAACGGAACATCGCCTCTTCTATCAGTAGTTTTTGTCAGACAAAAGGGTTCTCTACCCAAACGAAATTAAACCTATCCTTACGAATTCCGTGGCTTTTTGCTTCGTGTTTCTACTACATCCAGTGCCCGGCACATCCTGGATCGAACCTTGAAGACGTTCAAAACGCTTTTACTCAGCTATCCGGATTAGCTTGTGGTGACAATGCGAGCAGGCGTCTGCGATAGAAAATTCCTAGCATTTCGATAATGCCAATTGTACGCGGGAGTTGCCCAGGAGCTGGTGCGATCTTTCGGTGACGCTCCGAACTAATAGAAAGCAGTTGACAATCGACTTCCAGGAACTTCGTACGAAGAAATGAATAATCAACAGAGAAGAAGTTCGCGCGGCTTTTTGGGGAAAATTAATCTCCGAGGCGCCAAGTTTAAAATGTATAATCCTTTCCTCTGAAACGCCTTCAAAGAACATCAAACGCTCTGTTAAAAAAAAAAAAGGTGCCAAATTTGAAGTAATGTGGCCGCAATGTGTCAACAGCACGAGAAAAATATGCCGAAAGAGACATTGTCTAATAAGAGGCAAAGAAATTTCACCTGTCAGAGTAGAATTCCACGAAAAGTAGGTTTTAAGAACTAGTAATTAACGGATATTTTGGATGGTTGGAAAAGTGTTTTAAAACTTTGAAAACGACATAGAAAAAGGACAGACGCATCGAGAAGGGTTCTCTTTTTGGAATCCTGACGCGTCAATCCCCGTCCGCTTCCAGAAAGCCTTCGATATGAGCGCGGGCCGGCAATCTGGCATCCTGTTCATTTCCTTGTTTAGCTTCTCGGTTTCGGCGTGTTGTGCGGCGAGGCACTTAAGACGGCGGCCGTCGCAGCGCGGTCCACGAAGCCGCTTTGGGACGGAGACGGGAGGCGGGGGCGGGCGGGGGGGCTCACGTCCGATCCCCCCGCGATCAGTGGCCGCGAGAGCAGCCGGCCGGGGGCGGTCCTCGGGGGACCCGCCGGCCCACGCGCAATCGATAAATCGAACTCGCCGAGACAAGAGCGCGCTGGTCGCCGGCCGCGGCTGCCCTTGCTTCCGACCGCCGCCATCCCCGCCGCCGTCCCCGATGCAGTCCCCACCGCCGTCCCCGCCGCCGTCCCCACCGCCGTCCCCGTCGCCGTCCCCACCGCCGTCCCCGCCGCCGACCCCGCCACTGTCCCCGCCGCCGACCCCGCCGCCGTCCCCGCGTCCCGACGCTGCCATCGATTTTTTGTACGCCCCGCAGCGGTTGTTGGTACCTGCAGCTGCCATTCGAAGTTTGGGTTTGAATTTAGAAAATATATTTCCAAGCAACATTGTCCACTTGTATTACAGTGCTAAGCAAGATGTTGTAGAAGGCTATTAAAACAATAAATGGCGCATGATTTCAGGTAATATAGTATAACGGGACATACGTGTTTTAATTTCTCTTGGTCCAATACTTACAAATCTCTGCAACATTGTACTGCCCTTCTCTAGATATTCCCCTCTTTCCTTTCCAAAACCGTTCGCGCCATTCACACTTTGCTGCAATGGCGTCGACACTACGTTCACCGCACTTCCAACGCAACCTCCGTCTCCGCAGTCGCTGTTTGGCCTCCGGAGGCATCAGTGTAACTGCTCTCTCCTGCGTTTTCCCTCACCTCATCCTCACAGCTCTGCAATCGAGGAAGTCATTTTTACAATAACCATTAATGTTAACAGGTAATAAATAATTGTTATAATTCGTGATGTACTTTTTATTTTTTTGTTCTTATAACTGTCATTTTTTTGTTATAAGTTTACTATCGCAATTTGAGTGCCCACGCCCACTGTTCCAAAACGTTTCACCTGCCTCGCTTTGTAGCCATTACTAGAACCTCGAAGGTTCAGGACTGAGGGTGATAATCCGAAGATGGATAATGGATAGGACAGCGTAGAGGAAGTAAATGAGGGTAACGAAGAGGAAGAAACTGCTGGAAGACGACGAAAAGAGAACAAAGAGACTAGGGGGAGAAGAGAGGGAGAACGATGTGTGGAGAGAGGACATAGATGGGAGAAAAAGGACGGAAGGAAGAACGAGAGGAAGGAGGAGGGTGAAAAATGATAGCCGAGGGAAGAAGTTGGAGAGAAGAAGACGAAGGAAGGAAAACTAAGGGAGGATAGGAAAAGGACTTCAGAGGGAAGACGATTTAATGAGAGATATAGAGGGTAAAGTAAAAAGTGATGACGACGAAGGGAGGACGACCTAAATGAATGATGGAAGCGGAAAGGCAGAGATAGAGAACGGGAGGAAAAATAAGGGGTACAAACACAAGGGATTTCGCCGATGATCTACAAGAAAGCAACGCCAACCTTATCCTCACTAACACAACATTGCCATAACAACCACTCGCCTTTCGCGTCGCCATGGCACCGCCGTCTCCTCTCTCCACCCGTCCGCCGCCGTCGACGACCGGCCATGTTGGCGTCCGCCCTCCCCCCCTCCCCGCCCTCGGCCTCCGTCGTTTGTCCTGCCGGGCAGCGGATGCTGGGGTCGCTGTTGACCGCAGGTAAGGATTTAGCATGCACCATTGTACTCGGCGGCGGGCGATTTGTTCCTGGGCGGACGCGGGCCGGGGTCGAGGACTGAGGACGGAGCGCGGAGGACGGGAGGACGGGGAAACGTCGCTGGGGAGCCCCCAAGAAGGCGAATTGCGGCTGGTCGACCTCCGCTCACCCCCTACACCGCCAGCATTTCGCGTTTTTTTTCATTGCAGCTATTTAAAATGTAATTTAATTGGGAGCATTCAAATCGCGATGGCAAGCAAATGATGCAGAGCAGAAAATAGTTACCGCTTGTTAAGCGATTGTCACGTGCTAACCGCTCGGAACGCGAATGGGGGGGTGGGGTGGATTGTGCATCCCAACTGCACGGTTTGGTGCTCGTTATTGTACAGACGTCAGTCAAACACGTCAATTGAGGTATTTTGCATGTGGAATGAAGATATATCTACTTTTGCTGTGTTCTGTAACTCTTATATAGATCAGGATCTTTTGGTTTTAAAGTCGTGCACTTTTCATGATTTCAGAAATATTTGGATATTTGCAGGGCACAAAACTATATAGAATATTTGATTTTGCTATAGTTTTATATGTGCTTGTTACTGTCTCGTATAAATATTAAATTTTCCCATTCTCAACAATTTTTTTCATTCACAATATTCTTATTTTATTAAGTATTTTTCATTGACATAAAATGATTAATTAAAAAATAAAATTGACAGGTGTGCAATGTATGTGAGACAAGCTTTTAACAAGAACAATGTAATGACTGAACCTTTAATTTACTTTAGTTGAATATATAAGGGACGAAATTTCTGGATTAATATTATGAAAACTATCATTTTGTGCATGCAATTTAAGAACCGAAACGTATTTTTAAAGCACATATTTTTTGTGATTAACTCTTTAATGGAAAAAGTAACAAAATAGGCCCAACACTACAATCCATGTACTTAATAATGGATAATGAAAAAGTAATTTTGCTGACCAATGTGTACGCTTTTTTCATCAATTTAATTCACTAGAACTATTAGAGAGAGCACAAACAGATCTAAACTAAAATAAAATTAATATTTTGAACTGAATTATCAGAGGGAGGACAGAACTCTCTTTTTTCCGTCTACCTTGTTTTCTAAAATTCTACCAAATGAAACCTTTTCAAAAACTTTCATTTGGTAGAATTTTAGAAAACAAGGTAGACGGAAAAAAGAGAGTTCTGTCCTCCCTCTGATAATTCAGTTCAAAATATTAATTTTAGCATTTCTTTACTTAAATATAACATTAGCATTTCTTTACTTAAATATAACAGAGTATAATTTGAATATACATTTCAATTGTTACTCGAATTGGAAGTTTGTGAACTTTGCATATCAAAGTCAAATGTCAATTTAATGAAATAATAATTTTATACGTTCGTTTAGTATGCGCTAAAATAAACGTCGTGTCCAACAAAAATAAACGAACCTGACATTGAATATTTTGTGACATCAAAAAGACTCCATTGAAGCAATCGGAGGACAGTTTGAAGAGGTGGAAACAAAAAGGTTCTATGTCACATTTTGCCGGTTTTGAATTAACGGTGGGAAACTGTTCTTAAAATATAAATTCAACATTCTATGCATAAACATTCGTTTTTTAAAATTATTTATTTGAGGTCGCCTGAGACACAACTAAGTCATCGGCGATTACAGTTTCAAAATATAGTACTTACGAGTACAAATATACGGAAATATTGCAAGGAGTATACATACATTTGTGATAGAACGTTAATGTAGTACTTGTATGTTCGTTGTCCGTGAACTTTGTGACGTCTGTAATCAATCAACTATTAATGTAAAGAAAAAATTATCAATGCCCGGAATTTAGAACCTTTTTTCTTGCTCTTCAAATTTGAAGCTCTTGGACATCGAACGTTTTTGTTTGCTCCAATAAGTTTGAGATCGTGATGGAGGGTAAAATGAGCGACAGATCTGCGATTGAGCAACAATAGCTGAAAAAGGTCTGATAGAGTGCGGTTGAAGAATATTAATTGAGTGATCGTTCTCGATTTGGAGTAATGAAATACTCACTATACACAAGGAGAGAGAGGGAGAGAGACAGAGGGAGGGAGAGAGAGGGGGAGGAAGAGAGAGGGAGGGAGAGAGACAGAGGGAGGGAGAGAGACAGAGGGAGGGAGAGAGAGAGAGGGGAGGAAGAGAAAGGGAGGAAGAGAGAGAGGGAGGGAGAGAGAGAGGGAGGGAGAGAGAGGGAGAGAGAGAGAGGGAGAGAGAGGGAGAGAGAGAGGGAGAGAGAGGGAGAGAGAGAGAGGGAGAGAGAGGGAGAGAGAGGGAGAGAGAGGGAGAGAGAGGGAGAGAGAGGGAGAGAGAGGGAGAGAGAGGGGGAGAGAGGGAGAGAGAGGGAGAGAGTGGGAGAGAGAGGGAGAGAGAGGGAGAGAGAGGGAGAGAGAGGGAGAGAGAGGGAGAGAGGGAGAGAGAGAGGGAGAGAGGGAGAGAGAGAAGGAGAAGAAATTATATATTACAAATACTATTTTCGGTCTTACGTCATCACTTTGTTAGTCTCAAAATTCTTCGAAAGAATTCATGAAAGTTGAATTAGCTTAACGAGATTCCTTTTAGGCAAACAGCAGGGAACTCTCGGAAGCTTCAATTCGATCGCGGCCTATCGCTTTCCCCGGACGCCGCTAAAAGCTGCGCCTCCTGGATTAGCACGCGAGTGCCCACAACCCACCGCTCACCGCCCCCTAGCCCACCGCCCCACGTTCATCACCCACTTGTCACTGCCCATCGTCGACAATGGATCGCCAACCGCCCACACTCACTGCCCACTGCCTGCCACCGTTCGCCGCCCACTTGCTCAATGCCCACCGTCAACCATCTACTGCTGCCCTCCACCAACCGTTAACTGCCCACCATTCACTCTCTTCCGCTGATTTTTCCTCGCTCACCGCCCACTAATATCCACCCAATCAAATATCCACTGCCCACTGCTCATCAACAACTTCCTAAACAAATACCCTCTGCCCTCAGTGCAACACGTTTTACTGCCTAGCACTTTTATGTGTAATGCTCACAGCCCAGAGACCATTACATATTACTCACCGTCAGCAGCGCGCCGTTCCCCAATAAGGCTCACAACCTCAACTTATCACTATCTTATCACTACACATTTCACAGCCCAACGCCCATCACTGTCCACTGCGTAAAACACTAAATACCCACATCCGACCTCTACCCAACGCCCACTGCTCGTCGCAAAAATCTCAGGGTATCAACTGATGTTATTGTAGTGACTCTAACCGGGAGGTCCTAGGGTTTGAGTCCCGATGGTGGTGGGATTTTTGACACCAGCCAGATAGCTAGGTCGAGTTCTGTCGCTGCCTGGAGGAGTATTCTAGCGGTCGGCTGCTCTCATTGGTAGTTTTCCGTGGTGTCTGCGATCAACACCAGGTGAATGCCGGAGCAGTACCCTAACAAACGGGCTACGAACCGTGCGCGATTTTTCCGTCCCCTTCCTTATCCTGTCCTTCCCTTTACTTGCACACACATGCAGAAGATCGGTCGAGAGTTTAGAGCTTGTCCCGGCTGCAAAGGTGTCCCGCTGGTGGGAAATATCTGGTTGGGGAAAATCCCGATAGCCGACGGTATGTCACCATCCAGCAGGGGTAATGATCATCGCCCTTCCAGACAAAAACATGGACTACACTTACGGGAATATCGACGTCACCAGTTGATGCATTCGCAATCATCGATAACTTAAAATCAATAACTTTAAAAAATATCGCAAACAAGCCACTGCCCCCGCGCGGGCAGCGGACCGGCAGGGCGTAACGGGCGGGCTCCCGGGACGGCGACATATCTGTTATTTATGCGGCGGCCGTCGCGGCGTCACCGGCGCAATCAACAAGTGCCGCACGCGGTGCGCGCCACGAGGAATCACGCGCGCGACCAAACGCGGCTCTTCCCTCCGCCCCCGAAGGAATTGCGTTTAGCGCTTGCGTTCGTCGGCGTGTCTTGTTCATTATTAAATGCATTGCTTTATTAAATGTACAATTATATTTAAAGTTGTAGTTGAATTGGAGTGTCGTGACGTGTTGTGAAGTGTAGTGCAATAGAGAAGTAGAGAGAGAAGTGAAGTGCAAGTGTTGTGAAGTGAAGTGAAGTGAAGTGAAGTGTATTTAAAAAGTGTATTTATTAGCTAAAATTTCCGTGCAGGACAGTCATTAAATGTACAGGTAATGCTGATATTGTTATTATTGTCTTTATTATTATTATTATTATTATTATTATTATTATTATTATTATTATTATTATTATTATTGTTATTATTGCTATTGTCTTGAAATGTTTTAAAATTACAATGTAGTGTTGTCTATTATGTAAATTGTAGTGTTCTCCCACCTTCAACTCTATCTATCTATCTATCTATCTATCTATCTATCTATCTATCAGCATTATCTTGTTTTTTCTTTGTCATTATTATTCCTCTAATTCACGACTAAATGTGTTATGAGTCGATTGATTATGAAGTCTATTGCGGGTTGCAGGCAGCTTCGTAAGGAGTAGATCTCGAGACTGTCGGAACCTCTACCGTATTTTTCGCAAAACGTGGACTGTTCTCACTAAAGAAATGTCATCTTCAACAGTCTACGTCAACAGATACTCGTACTAACCGTCACATGTCGCTCAGTTCAATATCCAAGGCCTGATTTTTTCCCTTCTTCTCGGCAACAGAGATAACTATATTTAGGTCAATAATAATAATAATAATAATAATAATAATAATAATAATAATAATAATTATTATTATTATTATTATTATTATTATTTCTTTCAAGTCTCTCGCTTAACGAGGTGCCTACAATAGACACCGGGACCTTTAAAAGAACCAAGGTGCCTTCTTTGCTTGCACACTCGGGCGGCCAGGATTCAACGTAATGTTATAACAATAAAAAAATCCTCACGATGTGTGCAGTGCTCAGGAGAATAGCCTTTTGCATTGATTGAATGTGCCAGTTCTTAAAGCCAAGCCTTGCAGACGATGAAATTAGTTCTTCAGATATCAGCCCATTTGCAGAGATGACCATAGGGACTACTTCAATAAATACTAACAGCCACATGTCGCTCAGTTCAATAGCCAAGGCCCGATATTGTCGATTCTTTTCGGCAACAGAGGTAGCTATATTTGGGGTTATTATTATTATAATTATTATTATTAATTATTATTAATATTATGATTATTATGATTGTGATTACAAATGTCACCACCTGGTCGGAGTTCAAAGTTTTAACAGTTATATAGGAATGTTCCCTGTTTCGCAATGCCGACTACAGTTGCGACCATATAACTTCTTAGCTGAAGCAAAGTTACACGTGGTTTGACTACTCACACTATTGACTACCCTAGTAGAGAATTGAACCTGGTTCTCCCGTTACATCCTTGCTGTAATGACGTATTAGAGCAAATAGGCGTATACCGGAAGATTTGAGGTTCATTATGAAATGAAGAAAGTAATCATTTTCAACATTTAAATATCATTTGCAATACTTTTATTGTTATTACTATTGTGATCATCTATTTTATTTTTCTAGTGTGGCTACTTTGTTCATTTATCCTTCCGAAAAAAAAACCTTTTGAGGAATTAGGCTCTCTAAAAAGGAATTATTATTATTGCTATTATTATTGTTGTTGTTTTTGTTGTTGTTGCTGTTGTTACATTTAACTTTCACGCATATCACCATATATATGGAGTAATATAGGGATCATAGAGAAAGTTACGTAATTTGCGGAAAATCGATTTCCGAATTTTCCGGAAATACATCTTTTAAGATAACCAGATGCGAATTATTATGAAAAGTTCATCTGTCTGTTTGTTTGTTTTTGAAACGCACTGTCACCTATACAACTCGTAATTCTTCCTCAAAATTAATATCTCCAATCGCTTTGGCCTGACTCAAAGCTTTCTAATTTTAAAAAGAATTTTTTAAATTTTGGGGGGACTTTTTCATAAAGCATTTGGAGATTTTGAAAATTTTCTCAAAAATGACTCTTGAATTTTGGTAAGTAAGATTAAATAAAATGATGAACGATTTTTTTCTTAACTAACAAAGAAATAAATATCAACAATAAATATTGTTTTTTGAAAGTTGAAAATACTTGTAATTTACGTTTCTAATAGATTTCACTTGGATGATCATTTATTGCAATCATTTGAAGTTTATGAATACCCTTTTCTAAACCTAGCCTACTTCAACCTCAGATATATATTATTTTACCCAGATCCCAGATCTCAAAACCTGGAATATATGGACTGAATAAAACACATCTTCAAATTTCAGATTGTTTCAGACCTTTGGGAAACTCTTGTACACTTCGTATCATTTACAACTTTTTATATAATACCTGCAAGGCATAGATAAGCAGATCTTGAAAACCGTTTTAAATTACAACGACAGCAACACGTACATGATCTCGCAGTAAGTTGTAGATGAAGTGTGAAGTGTACGCTACCTTTAAAACCCAATCAATACATAAAAAAATTTTGTTTTATTTCATATTCAACTGTTTATATAAAATATGCAAAAGTTATATTTCTGATAAATCATCCTTATAATCCCTATCTAATATAGCTGATCTTCATGGTACTTATTTTCAAAACTCAAAGTACTTAACAAAATATTTACAGATATCCTTACAATACAATAGAGGACCGAACAAGGCATCCTCAATCTTACGTTCGATTTAACTTTTAGAAGCAAGGTTTAAAAATGTTAGTTCGTACGCCTTTCAGTAATATCTAAAAGTGATAATGAAACTGACCTATGTACAACCAACATCAAAAATAAATAAAAAAAGAAACAAAATGTTTAAAAAAACTAATTCCGCAATATTACATTAGCAACAAGTTACTGAAGATTTGCAAAAGTAGAATTGCTTATCTGTTAGAAATTACATTCGCGACTGCACGGTCTGCAGTAGTTGGGCTGCGCGCTGCCCGTCATCGCAGGTTCCACTCGGGTCAACCGCAGCCTGTGCAGCTCGTAGCTCCCGGGCGCGCGGACGTTAAACGCGTCGGCGGGCGGCGATAGCTTCTGTTAGCGCGGGGACTGGGCAAGCGGGGCGGGGCCAGGCGCGGCGGGCGGGGCGGGGAGGGGCGGGGCGGAACAGCCATCAGATAAGGAGATGGCGCTGCTTCGAGGCACACGGAGCCCGCCACCGCAGACCTACAACCCGCCCCAGCAGCAGCAGCAGCAGCTGCGGAGGAGACGGGCTCGGCGGCGGCGGCGGCGGCGGCGGCGGCGGAGGCGGTGGCAGTTTGCTTTAAAGCTAAGTCAACACTCGGGGGGGATTGTGTGAAACCAGAACAAACTACTTAGTAGGGAAGAAGTTCGCGTGGATCGAGTCAACATATCGGCGGAGGTGGGGGCGGGGGCGGGGGCGGGGCGGGGGCGGAGGAGAACAACACGGCAGCTCAGGGCGTAATTCGTCGCAGCGCTCTCGTTAATCGAGGCGACGGCTGTGCGCGGCAAACAGCGGTCCCGCCCCCGCCCTGTCTCCGCCCCCGCCCCCGCCCCCCGCCCCCGCTATGCCTCCGCGCCTGTGCAGGGCGGCCCGCTTGCGGTCTGCGGGCCCCATCGCCTTAGCCGTCGGGGGAAGGCCGCTGCCAACCCACGCGGCTCGTGTAAGCGATGCACGCGCACGGGCGTTTGTTACTGACCAGGCGCCAGATAAAATTGCGAGGGAAGTAATGGGAGCGGGCCAGTCGCTTTGTCAACACATTAATATTGCCTCCTAAAATTATGTATTTGTTGGCCGATTATGCGTATTATTTTGTTAGCTAGGTGTAGAAGTGTAGTTAGGTGAAATAAAAATGACCGACCCGTTTATGTAGACAACGTAACGAAAATCCGCGTGCATATTCTTTGGTATTCTTGCATTATTACCACGCACATGTTATTATTTTGTTAATGTAATTGATCTCTATATTGTTACATGCAAGTTTATGAAATCTACTATAATGAGTTTCTATGTAATTATCTAACGAACTGATTTTTTAAATTCGTTAATATAGTATCGCGCCTTATAATAGTTACGCTGGTACAACCAACCACTGGCAAATTAAAATGGTTGTGAGAGAAGCACGAAATGTGATAAGGCCTTCCTATATCTCGTCACCTCCTTTCTCTTGGGCTTCTCTTTCGTTTTACTCGTTCTTCGCGAACAGTTCTCTCATTCCCGTGAGCAGAGCTCGTAAGCTCACTGGCCAGTGTTTAGTGCGACTAGCATTCCGTTGTGTTCACTTGACAAGTTCTCGATAACGCACATGCAATTCCAGATTCTATGCGAGTTTTGCCAGGGAAAGGTGTTCATTGGGTGGCGCTGAGCGACAAGCCGTCTTGGCAACTCTGCGCAATGCGGTATATTTTAGTTCTATCGCAGTGGATAATCTCCGCCCTGGGCATGGCCACTAGGAACGCCAGTTGTAATATACACAGCTTATTGTGAATATGTAGAAATAATCTGCCTTTTATAAGACACTAACCATAAGATTTAAAAAAATCATAACTGTATCAATTGTATATATGTTTTTTACCAATGTATTATTTCCATTCTAAACTTTGTACATAAAAGGGCAGGAATAATTTAATTATGGAGCTGTGACGTTACAAGCCGCTATGATTAAAGTAATATTTATTTTATGTTTGCCATCAGTAAACGCAGTCGGAAAAGACAAGTAGTAGAAACTAATACATTTTCCTCCGAAATTTGCCTTTTCTAAAAATCCACACCTCTTTGGCTATATATTCACATTCTTTCAAAAATGTTATTCAATTTAAGCGACCGGCACATAACTGTATTTAAGATTCTTTTTTTCTTTGCAAAGTTAAAGATATATTGTTTAAGTAAAGTGTATAACAATACTGCCTGTTCACAAATTGAATGTACTGAACATTATAACTACTGATGTAGGAAAAAATAATATCGAATATTAAAGAAATAATTAATGAAATTAAAAAAATATTAAAGAAATATTAAGAAATAATTCTTTATTAAAAACAGGAAGACAAAGAAAAAATACCAAGCATTTATCTACGATTTTGTGTGTGTGTGTGTGTGTGAGTGTGTGTGTAGATGGAATTATTACTATTATTTATTGCTTGTTAACACACACGGATAACACCACAAAGCTTTAGTTTCACGTTGCATAATACATCATGTAATCCACAAAATTTACGATGATAGTTACAATTCTGATGATAAATGGGGTGAAGGTTAAACCAGAATGCGATAAAATGAATGAATCATGTGGAGGTACACACAAAAAGTAAATATTCATTTGGTTATCTGAATTTCTAATAAAATTTTACCTCATCAATATGGTGGTCAATTTTACCGCGTGCACATTACAATTAGTATTACTTGATAATGCATTATGGAAATATTAAATTTTAATCAATTAAATATTTTCAGCCTACAACACTGTAACTACGTGGACTTTAGTCTCTTAAACAAATAAAGAAATCAATTATTAATTGTCCATGTACCACAGAGAGTAATTAAGTGGTGGCAGAAGAGATATTGTGGAAATCAGCAATAATTATTTATTAAGGATCGAGGATGTATCACCCATAAAGCACGACAATATAAATTTAATATAAAAATTACACAGCCATTCACGTGTTTTGGGAATACTTTATTCCATCTTCATTCGCTTTACAAAGATGAAACTAAATGAACAAATATAACACTGGTCGAGAGTGATTTTGTTAAATGGCTTACTGAAGCTGTTTCTTATGTAGTAACTTGCTACGCTAAAACCGAATACAAACAAAACTTGCCCATCGGGCTCAGTTTTTGTGTTATTACACATTTTATAAAATGATATATTTCGCTGAAAGCTATGTGTCATTATTGAAACGCTAGTTGCTTGCGGGTTTATTAGAAGACTGTGGTCGCCAACTTTGCATCATATTGTAGATCCCACTAAACATATGAAATAGACGCCAGACCGGCCAAAAGAGTTGATAACGTTCGGATACTGCGAAGAGTGCGTTGTGTCACGTACACAACGTTTCGATTTGGCGTATTAGTTGTGACTTGAGTGTCCAGTGAGAAAAGTCTTGATATTACTATTTAGTGCACGCTTCGCTCACGTTACGTTCGAGTGATAATTTTTGTACGAACAGATTCCTTGTAATGCCGCGACAGTGTGTAAAACATCCAAAAAATTTCGTTTTATGTGTGGTGAGGTAACTCTGAAGAGCAAAAGGCAGAAGGCCTCCTCTAATAAGAAAGGCAAATGAGTTGTAATTCGGGTGTCGAATCGGAGATCAGGAGTAATCGTGGGTCCCTCATATTTGCTGTACGTCATGTGTAATATTACTTATTGGTTGGTTATACGGAAATACGCGATATTCATGCCATTTACTATTTCCATGGTATGGATGGTAAAGGATCATTCCAAGGACTATTATTTCTGCATTACCAAAGTTGGTGAAATCACAAGCAAGACCTAGAATCGCAAACTCCCTTCAGCTATCAGGGTTCTTCGAAGCGATGACCTTCCAACTCCAGTAATACCCGTCAATTGAAATTTGCATTCCGAAAACTCTGACGATGAAAGTTTAAACGTAAGTACTGGAAAGGATAACATTGAAGACTCAGATTTCACAGGAACGTCTACACAACCTCTTAGAGTCAATCTATCAGAACTCAGTAATCTAGTTCGTGGTCTGTACTTGTCAAAGAATCAAATGGCAGCATGGACATCGCTCCAAAATGACGTTACTTAATTCTTTATTAATAAAAAAACTGAGTATTTCTAATAACTAGCGTAAGAACTTCTTCATAATTATAAAGCACTGGGATTATCACGTTCTTTACATATATTTTCACTTCTTATACTTTTTTCATAAAAATGTCGGCGCTAAGAGCGACGAACACGGTGAGTGATTCCACCAAGACATTGCAACAATAGAAAACGTTATCAGCGAAAATGGAATCGAAATAATCTTGCAGACTATTGCTGGACACTAAAAACAGATATTTCTCAAGCTAAATACAGCAAACAGTCGTTTAAATCTATGTATATTGTCAGCCGTACAATATTAATGTTTGTAAATAAAAGAAGCCTTAAACTATTTTTAATAAATTCAGAGGTAGCTTTCAACTATGTGACAAGTAGTGTCAATAGGTAGCAATGTAATTTTGTACAAAAATTGGTCGGGTAAAACTTTACCATTAATTACAATTAAAATTGACAATCAAAAACAAAAATACTCAAGGTAGTGATATAAAAATAACTTCTTGGAAATAGTTTGTAAGACATAATTGAAAATTTACGAACAAAAAAGTTCAACAATTTTTAGTTACTACAAAGGAATTGTAAAACCGAAAAGATAGGTAACCGCGATTAGGTGATTTACAGCCAATGCTATGACTGGTCTTTCGTACTCAATCGACCGAGCCAGCGTCGAGCAGGTGGTCCAGATGCAGCCGAGAGGGCCAAGAGTGGGAGGCCGGAGGTAGGAGGGGGGGGGCGAACGGAAGCGGTGCCAAGGAATGGAGGAAAGGTGGGGGGGGGAGCTGATGATGCTCCATTCGCAGGGCGAGGGGGTGGGGGGATGAGGCGGCGGCCGCAAGCAGTAGCCGCGGCAGAGGCGAGGCGATTCGGAGAATTCTGCGCAGGTCGTTCGTAATACCGCGTTTCCGGAAGGCTTACTCGCCCTTCATCTCGCGCGGGCGAGAGGGAGAGAAACCTGGGGCGAGGGTGGGCGAGGAGGGAGGTGGAGCGACGAATAGGCGAGGAGGTTGCGTCGACGCGGAATCGAGCGGTAGAATTGTTACCGAATGAAAATAGAACGCGGTACGAGTCTATCAACTCGTAAGAGAACGAACAATTGAGTAATGTAATGGGTTGCTATAGAAATAAGTTCGTTTTGGGAGACGGTGGGTAGAGTTCGTAAGGTATGGGACGCATGACTATTAAGTCGTGATATTGAAATTGAAGTAAGATTTTTGAAACCAATTAGTGGTGTGTTCTATTGATTAGAAGATTGCTGAAACCTTGGGGAAATGTATTAGATGCAATTAATCGGCGGTTCAACAATGCAGAATAAGATATGCACGAAAGCTGAGCGGATAGCAGTTTCCCCATTGATTAGCCAACCAGAATTTTCGAACAAAAAACATTTTTGTTGGAACTTAATGTGACAATTTATTTGCAAATCCTCTAGTGTGAGGAGGACGGACAGCGACGCGGGGTAAGAGGAAATCATCGGCCGCTTAATTATAATGAAAATACCCACGCGCCTCCGGGAGCAAACACTGTAAGTCACTAGATACGTAACAAAGGGCAAGGCTAAATAAAGAAGATGAAGGCAGAGCGAGGAAATGCACGTGGATCTATGCGCATGAGTACGCCGAAAGGAGCGTGGCGGGACGTGGACGAGCGTAGCCGGGTTTGCAGAAACGTAGCGGAGCGTGGAAGATCGAAGTAGGGCGGGATGGAATGGGAAAAAGGGACATGGTGGGCTGGGAAGTAAGGAAACGGTTCAGTCGGGAAGGTAGATGGTAGGGCTTGGGCGCACGACCCACAGAAACGATGCGACCCATAGAAAATGGAGTCGGTGTGTGCAGAAGGATACCTGTAATGGAGAAACAATGTTGTTTGAGGTTTGGTTTAGGAAGGATCTAGCGGATGCATGGCGAAGCATGAAGGAGAGTGATGGATGTGGAGGAGTGCGGTAAAATTTAAAGCTGCGTGTGGAGAAACGACGCGATCTAGAGCGCGAGACGACGAGGATGACGTCACGATGAGAAGCGTTATAACACGGGAAGGAGTGACATACAAGGGTGAACGAGGGGAGGTGGAGAACAAAGAGTTCGAACGTACGTGGCGGCGAGGCCAAGAACAATAGAGTGCAGCTCTTGCTTGATTAACTGATTGATGTTTTCGCGCACGTCAGCTCCTATGCCTATTAGTCACGTAATTGTACGGGATTTCTTTTAATCCGGGAAATAGCGACGTTCATCTCACTCTGTAACCCGACAAGACGCGGACCTATACATCGGCTTGTGGGGAGTTCTCCGACCAGAGACAACGCCCCTGCCGGGACAGCCTGTAATCTCCCGAGCGGTCTCTCGGCACGAGTGGTACTGTAGTGCATGTGTAATGAGTAAGTGTAAATGTGATTGTGTAATGGGAGAGGAAAGGACAAGGAAGAGGAAGAGGAAGAGGAAGAGGAAGGAAAGTTCGCGCGCGGTAGTGGTCCTTTTGTTAAGGTAGTGTTCCGCGTAACGTTTCGTATACTATTACATGTATAACTCACAAGTATACCTCATATGTTTATTAACTATTAGCACACAATTAAAAAATACGACGGGCGGGCGGGAGGGAGGGATGGCGGGCGGGCGGGAGGGCGGACGGCGGGCGAACGGGCGGTGAACGGGCGGGTAGTAGGACGGGTGGCCGGGCGATCGGGTGGGTGGCCGGGCGATCCGGTGGGCGGACAGGTGGGAGGGCGGGTGGGTAGGCCTGTCGGACGGGTGGGCTGGCAGGCGGGCGGGTGGGCTGGCAGGCGGGCGGGTGGGCTGGCAGGCGGGCGGGCGGGCGGGCGGGCGTTCGGGCGGGCGGGTGGTGGTGTGAGCGTGTGAGCCTGTGGGCGGCCGAACGATCAGGTGGGCGGGCGGGGGTGCGGGCGAACGGACGGGCAAACGGGTGGGCGGGCGGGCGCGAAGCCTAGGTCCTGGCGGCGGCAAGGCAGGGGTGGGGAGCCGGGAGCGCGCGGCGCGCCGTGATGGTTTTGTTTTCAGCCTCCGCCTCCGCCCCCGCCCTCTCGGTTCCGCCTGCGCGGCCACGCAGCGCGGCGTGGCGCCGGGGCCGGCGGGGCCGGGTGGCGGCGGGGGAGGAGAGGGGCCTTGCCGCCGCGTTTGTATAACAAAACGCTTTCCGCGCAGCGAGCTGAGGCGACGGGTACAGTCGCGGCGGAGCGAAGCAGTGTGTTCCCGGGCGAAGACCCGGCTCGGCGCAGCCTAGTCCATATTCAGGCGAGAAGTGCACCCGCGAAGGCCGGGTAGCACAGGGAGCCCCGCCCTCCCACTCTACTCCTCCTTTCTGATGTTCTGTAGTTTTCTCACGTGAGATTCTTATCGTAGTATTGCTTAGTATTTTTCGGATAAGGGTATATTTAGGTCAAGGACATACTTATTGGATCATCTGTTTTAGTAAAACATTGTCTTCATGGTATTGTTATTAATTTATTTTTAATGTATTGGGTTTTTAAGAAAGAAAGAGACAAACGTCACCTATTGCTTTTTATTCAAATGTAGATAGCGCAAACTAGCAGATAGAAATATTTACGCTGGAATTGATGAACAAAATCTACTTATGGCATAATGTTGTTATTAGTCATTGTGTGACAAGTATCTGAAAGGAATTTGACAGAAGAAAGTAGACATATTTCATATGGAGTTGTCAGAGCGAATTCTGCGTATACATCATCTTGTAGTAATTGCGATTTCAGAAGCAAAATCATACCAGGTGTGTGAAAAGTAGAAAGCAAAAAACGGGTACTGCCTAGTTTACATTTAGTTGAGAATACTTCATCATCATTATCACCATAATCATCTGATATTTGTCGTTTGCTTAATCTTTCGGCTATCAGTGGACGCTCTCTGGACCTCGTGTACATATTCCACTGCCCGTATACTCTCCAGAGAGCGTTTACCCTAGCCTTTGCTTCATCTCTCAGTTGTTGCTATTAGTTCTTCATTGCGGTCGAGAACTATCGCTACTCCTGGTGATTCGTAATAACGTGGAGAGTATGAGTCGATAGACGGCAACAGAGGAGAATGAAAAGGTTTGAGAAAGCGTGGGATATCGGTGAAGGAAGTTAGGTGGCAGAAAGGATCGAGGCGACACATGGTTGTGCAATTCTGTCATACATCAATAAAGTATCATTAGAAATGTAGTAAATATACTAAGGGACATTTTTAAATCAATAATTTTAATATATAAAAATTTAACACATTTTTATGTGTTATGAATTAATATTCTTTGAAATTATTAAATAAAACAAGTTAACAAGGTTTTTATTTGGAACTGTAAAATCTTTAGAACCATGAATGATTGCAGAGGGTTTATTGGAATTTTATTTTATTTCGGTGGGACAGCGGATTCTTAGCTCTCTTAATGTCTGCCTTGTAGAGCCATTTTCTTGACTCAATATTAATTAAGAAATTACTTACTCTTATTCTTACTATATGCAATAGAAAATCATTGACTATGTCTTGGAATTTCTTTGGAACATTCACTTTAAATAAACGGTGATATGTTCAGAGGTCGGGGCAAGAGCATTTGTAAATATTTATACTATTCACACAAATTGTATTAATTTCTAGAAATAAGACAACATAATGCTAGCTATATTTGCGGAAAATTGTAGATAAAGTTTTTGCATAGGATTGAACAACGAATTTTACAAGGAATTTAATGTACTAAATCCGAGATTTAATATTTGTACCAAAGAACAGCACGAACATTTATAATAAGTACGAGTTAATGTATCATCCACTCATAATCTACTTTATTTTTGTTAAGAAAAAAGTGTTATTTATTCTCATGCTGACCGAAATGACTCAGAGGACTGTGACAATATCTTTCAAGTTTTGTCAGTTGGGATTGAGCACAAATAAATTGTTTCGTCTTCTCTCTAGGCGAAGGCAAACCATCAACTCCAATACAAAAATCTTATACTCTTGTCATTTAATTACTGCCGATGAATCCCAAGTATTAATATTGAGAGGCTAGAGATACAAGACTAGAGAATGCTTCTCACAATCACACGGAGAGATAGTTGTTTAAAATGAATGACAGGAACTGTTGATAAATTTCGCGCAACATGTAGCGACATTAATCCCCCTGGGACAAGGAATATTAACTGCCCCACTCGGACCCGAACTGCAATCGAATACGACAAATTCAACTGAAACAAAGAAGAATGATAGCAGGACGCGCGGCGTTGGTGTGTGCATGTGTGTGTGTGTGTGTGTGTGTGTGTGTGTTTGTGGGTGGGGGGCAGTCAGTTGCTCCCCCGTCTTCTATGAGAACCCCATGAAGGTTGGTCTCTCTTGGGTGCGGTTGTCTACGTAGTTGCGATTCCAGAACTAAAGCTTCATAGTCAGGGAAATCGTAGCTCCGAATCTTTTCTGCATGTGAATTTAAAAAGGGTATGGGAATTTATTACATAAATTTCATTACCTGATACTAAGTGGCCACGACGAAGACTTTTAAGTCATTACAAATCCTACATCCTAAGGCATTCGAGCGTTTCGAATCGTGGTGTTTCCCCAGCCGGTTTCTCTCTCACAACATTGGAAAATATAATATATTGTACGTGTGAGAAAAAACTGAAGGGAGAAATACTTGCAGAAATAAAACTATGGAAATGAAAAAACATTTCTAAACTATTTTTTTCAAGCGCGAACGTCAAGAATTCTATTTTTCAGTATCCTCAGTACCTGAAACGAAAGAGCAACACAGGAAATCGTCAGTAATCTCACCTCCGCGCTTACTTCTACTGCACCACTTCGCATTTATTTTATGTGCACATACATTTCTCATTCGTTTAATCAATTATTTACGTCAACTTAGTTTTTGAAATGGAATATCTGGCTGAGAATTCTCGTTACTAGTCTGATTCAAAATTGCCTTTGCACTACTCTATTCCAGCTTACACGATACTGGGGATAAGGGCTGGGCGTGTTAAAATGGGGTCACCATAGTGGGTGTGACGGACCACGGCAGGGCGTGGAGAGACAGAGCGAGACAAGCGAGAATGAGTGAGGCAGTTCTTGATGGGAATTCGCTTTCACTACCATTCGTTCCTTTCCTACATAATATCTGGTTGTAATAAGGAAACACGCAAGCAAAGCATCAGGTAGTCATCTTCTGATTAGAATCACTTTACACTCCTTCCACACCTGAGACTAATTAGTCTAACTACCCATTGCAAGCTCCCTAGCATTTGCGCTCACATAACACATTTCATTTTCAGACACATTTTCCAGAAACATTTCGTTCGAATTTTAGTCCAGAAACATGGAATGCCCATAAAAATTTCGTCCACTTTTTTATGTTCACTGTCATTAACACCCATCACATTGAAATGTGCAGTAACATTGTATCCATTTTATAATTTTTTGTCCACAATAATTATAGTCCATTGTAAAAGAAATAACACTTTATTGAAATTATTTTATTGATTTACAATATTATATAAATATATATTTTATAATTTTCCATCTCTCTCTTCAGTATTATACAATTTCATTCTGTACCTAATGCTACGCAAATATAAATCTATATTATTATTTTCGGCTATTCTTGACCGGTTTACAATATTTTCAATGTGACGTTAATTTATAATATACGATTTTCTAATGGGACTAATTGTGAACATACATTTCTGTGGACTTCAAAGAAAAAGGGAAAAATGTGAACGAAAAGAAATGGACACAATAATTGTGGACATATGAATTAATGGACAACACAGTGAATGAATTATTTACGGACAAAAAGACGTGAACGAAATATCTGTGGACTAAATTAAATTGGACCTTATGACAGTGGACAATATAAAGTGAACAAAGTGTCCCGGAAGCAACACACCGAGCGAATCCTTGTCGCTGTCTATTGGCGTGGCTGACGGACGCCTGTCGCTGAAAATCCACGCCGCCGGACACATCGCATCCACGCACTCTGCACCGCATCTTGGCGGCAGCGTTAATTATTGGCGACCGGCCTCTGACCTTTCCGCGATAATTCGACGCGACAACCCAACTTCCCCAGGCAAAGGGAACGGAGAACTTGAACGGAAAACAGGCGCGCTGCGCGAGCAGCCATGTATTTGTGGACTTGCTTCCGGCGAGATGCAGGTGTACATTGTTTTGATGTAACGAAAAGTAAAAAAGTTAGTGTGAAATAATTAACTTTCCAGACTGTTTTAGAAATTAATAAAAACAAACAACTGATAAGTGAATAAAAATAATTACGACGAAACCAAGGCTTTTTGCCCGACGGCGCGGGGGGAAAAAAGTTAGTATTTTGAAGCATGTATATATGCATAATTTAATTCTGCTCCAGATCGTGAACGATTTGAGAAATATCTGAGGTACTCATGCGTAATTCTTGAACTCCCGAGTGACACTTGGTATATTCAGTGGTGCATAAACTACTAAAAATATCTTGGTCGTGAATTGGCCATCTACGGACCACGTAAACGTGCAATTGTACACACCAAGTCTCAGTCATATTTTTCCTGGGGGTATGAATATGAAGTTATTGGGGGAATCAGTATTTCTATGTTGAGTCTATTTTTACACTCCAGGGTTGTTAGCCCAGGAGGATCCATTCGTCCAAGACCTACACGTCACTTCTACTTTAGTGATCTCGGTTACCGAATCGATAAATTACAAAAGATTACTATTTCAAAAAATATTAACTTATGCGTTGCGGGATTCTACATTTTTATGATTCGTGAAACACTGACGTATCATCAGTGATATGTGACTAAATAAATTATCCTTTTACTTCTAATTTTGCTATTGTACGAGTAAGAATGCGAAAAGATTAATGATATCGCTGTCCAGAAAGACTGAAGATACAGTCCCAGTGATAGGTAGAAATGGTCATTTTTCTGTTAACAGGGATTGCTTCCAAATTTTATGTTATGATTAAGCATTTACAAACATTTTAAATTAAAGGTACATAGGTACATCAGCCCGCTAAATCAGGTAAGAGAGAAGTAAAATATGTGAGGCATTTTTAAAACATACATACATTTGCAAAGGAGAGCAATACATTCACTCGATCTCTGACAGATTAGTTTGTCTTTTGTTACAAAATTAAAATAAATCAATAAATTAAGATTTTAATTTTTGAAGAATTATTAATATGACATGTGTTTTAGGAAGATGACGAAATGTATGCGTTGAAAATAGTTTATAAAAAATAGTTTATATTTTTAACTCTTCCTTATCGATAGTTTTTGTACCATTAACCCGCTGACACGCAAACGAGTCTTGGAAGCCGGTGAGTTAATTAATGTTCTGTTTACAGGATCTGGTGCAGGTTTCCGATATCGAAGGATTCATTTATTACAGTGAGATTCCCTCTCCTATGTAACCCATGTAACATTCTTAATAGTGATGACCCATTATATCAGAAACTATTGAAGATACGGATTTAAAATTTTTACTGTATGTTATCTGTACTGTGGTTGTTGTATTTTTCGGGTCTGCATTTTCTTAAAAATATGATGACAAATTTATTTACAAAATTGAAACAAATAATGTTAACTTCGGAAACGCAGATCTATAGCTTTACATTGTTGTAAACCCACAGATTTAAATGTATTGAGAAAAACGATCGTGAAGTTTGTGCTAGGAATTATTCATCAAATTTGTTGCGTTATTTTACTTATGAACAACCTTTTCCATATTGTAATTTATGCTCTTTATGCTAAATATTATTTGCGCTTTATGTTGAAATAATGCTGATATCCGGAACCTGTTTTCTCTCAATTTCTGGCTCTTTTGGTCATTTTCTCTGTTGGGGGATGAATGAATCTCTTCCGAAGTTAACGTGTTCATTACTAAACGTATTTTCCACATTACACACATTGTTAACCTCTAACGTAGTCTACACAACTAAATTAATTACCTCTGTTCACAAGCTTCTTAAAAGTACGTTTTGTTTTGTCATTGCAGTCGAGATTAATAAATTTATACTCGAAATGAAGTGGTTTGAGAAATGTTGAGTACTTCTCAGGATTGAAGAATGTTTTCAACTGCAAACATTGAATGGCTCACAATCTAGCAATGAAAAATCCGATTACAATCGCTTGTTATACGCCGCGAATTCATTATCCTTGCCATGCCGAGAGCTCAGTGATGGTTATACGCTAGGAAATGGCTTTCAATTGGTCAAAGTTTTGAGAATTATTTGTGGAACTAAAGCATAGAATATACTAAAATTTCTTCCTGGAAAATCTTGGAATGAACAGCGAAGGAGACATTTCATATTTTTGGTTGTGATAAAACAAAACCTAAAATCTTTCGTACAAGAAAAAAGCATTATCTGTTGCGAGGAAGAAATACATTATCATAGTTTATCTTAGTTTTCAGGAATGTTAAGCTTTTTTTAAGAAATCATTATTTCTTTTCGAATGCAAAAAAACATGGAATTTTCCCGCTCGTAAAATTCTTCTCGGCCTGAAGTGAGATCCCTTCACACAATGAATGTAGCAGTGAACATTATATGATTTGTATTTATTCGAATATGATTTAGATTGAGGTGAAAGACTACAGATCTTGTGATCATTAAAATATTTTAAATATATCGTAATATTATATTTCATTATGTTCTGGTGTACCTAGCAATGTTTCGCTATTGCAATGTATTACACTTCACTTGCTACTGGTCACGTGATTGTGAATCTCGTTTCACCCTACGCTCTTCAAAAATTTTAATAGATGAAATACTTTTTCTCATGAGTGGTTCTGTCTCTCTTTCCGTCCCCTTATCTCCTGCCCTCTCTCTCTCCATCTTTCTGCCCGTCTCTCTCTCTCTCCATCTCTCTGCCCGTCTCTCTCTCCATCCTCTCTGCCCGTCTCTCTCTCCATCCTCTCTGCCCATCTCTCTCTCCATCTTCTCTGCCCGTCTCTCTCTCCATCCTCTCTGCCCGTCTCTCTCTCTCCATCTGTCTTTCCCGTCTCTCTCTCCATCTCTCTTTGACTCCCTGTTTCTGTTCATTTCTCTGCGTCTCTGTATTCTTCGGTTTCTCCTGTATCTGTCTCTCCCAGAAGAAATTTCACAATCGCAATTGCTAAGAGATCTCATTTTTGTAAAGATCAGAGCCCATGAGTCTACATAAAACCATCAACCCGCGACGATGTGCGCAGGTACTTGCACATTCCCATTGTACTATATCTATATTCTTCCTGAAAGTGCAAGCAATAAGTTGACAAAGTTTTATCGCTATCAGACGAACGGTACGGCAGATCATTAAGTATGAACAAAACAAACAAATATTGTATTTTAAAAGATGTCAATTTTTGTGTGTTAAGTTATATTGACAGCAATATTATATCATATTGAGAAATCTTTTACTTCTACGTGTTCTACAACTACGCAGAGCTCAATTTGGGTAGACTTTTCAGCCGCCGCTTGGTGCATCAACAATTTAACTTCTGATGCAAGTAATTTGATACATAGAAGATGATTAAAATATCTTTTCTTTCACACCTGTTATCCACAAACTTCACAAAAATTTGTGAAGTTTAATTTATAAAGTCATTTAATACGTTTATCCGAGTAAAGAGGGTCTGTGACAACAAATATTTGTAGCGAAACCACACCGTTCAGTCGAAGATGACAGCAAGCATTGTGCTCTTAGCCATACGATCTGGGTTTTCGAATCCTGCCCGTAGCATTAATTGTGACTGTGGCATTATGTGCAACAAAAAATACCTCGAAAAAAACTTTTAATTGCTTTGTGGCACAGGAATTCAAAACCATCAAAAGGCATGTTACTTTAAGAGGGAAAAAATGATAATACGAAATAAAGGATAAAATCAATAATAATGTACAAGAATAACAGAGTTTCTATTGGCCAGTACAGTACAATTAGACACAAAATGTGACACTTGTGGGATAGGGAAATATTGTTAACAATGAATCTACACCTTGAACTGTCCTCAAGAGATTCAGGAAAGTCAATTCAATTCCATTTCAGGTGATTCGTTCCCTTTTATCCGCGCCGAGGGACGTCGTTGAAATGAAATATTCACCCATCATTTCCGAGAGGCTTTGCAGCCGGTAAGCTGCGCAATAAATCAAGCGAAATACAAAAAACCAGTCGCTCGAAATATCATGGCGAAACGTCGCAATTACCGAGCCGGCGGAAGGAATCGACTCCGCGACCCGTTCGTATAATGCGCGCGCGTGGATTCGGTACTACGTGCGCGAATCGGCTGGGGGAATCAAACCGGAAATTTATAGAACAGGGGGAGGGGGACGAGACGGGGGAAGGGGGTTAAAGAGGAGGGGGGGCAAAGCGCGAAAAAAGCGCCCGCGGGCTGGCTGCCGCTACAACCCCCCTTGCACCCCCAGCCCCCCCTCGCGCCGTATCGACAATGCGTGAAAAATGAGCGAGTTCAAAGAGGGATGTATTTGTTAAATGGAGACACTTCATCTCGCAGTTAGGAGCCAATTTACAAAACAAAATAGCGTGTGCACGCGGCCTGTGGATCGTTTGGCGCGCTGAGTGAGCCAAGGGGCGGGGGAGGCGGCGCAGATTGCGGCAGCGCCGGCGGGGACGGGGCGGCGAGGCGGCTGGGGCGGCGGGGGCGTGGCGGCGGGGGCGGGGGTGACGGGGCGGCGGGGCGACGGGGCGACGGGGGTGACGGTGCAGCGGGGGCGTAGGGGGCGGCGGCGGGGCGGCGTGGCGGCGGGGGTGACGGGGCAGCGGGGGGCGTGGGGGGCGGCGGCGGGGGCGGCGGAGGCGGTGTGAGCGGCGGGAGCGGTGGCGGCGGCGTGGGCTGCGGGGCGGGGGCGGGGGCGAGGGCGACGGGCGCTTACTGCGAGCCAATCGATTGCTGCAATTCGTCCTGATTCCTATCGTTTAGAATTTCTACGGTTTCGGGAAAACCCGCGCCGGGCCCTGTTCTCTTGCAATTACATAAACTAAATTGGGAAGGAGATAAAGGGAATTTAGTTACACTATAACCCTTAAGTTTAATAAGAGTACTTGTAAAATTAAAAAGAGCGTTTCATGGAAATCCTGTGCCCCGCGCCTGATTTGAGTCTTCTCTTCAAATAATTTGATGTATAATACGATGTTTTAATCATTTATTTAACGTAAGAAACATTTAAAATCTGTGGGTGATGTGCTACGCGGAGAAGTCTATTCTGTGCACTTTTTTAAATTTCTACCGTAAGTCATATTGAAGTTGAATTCTGAGTACAGAAGGAAATTAGCGTTTTTGACAAGAATTGCTTAGAAGATATTCGCTCCAGTAAATGAAACCTATTTGAAAAGGGAATCAGCTATAGATTTGAGCTCTTATCACTCATGTCGACCTTTGTGAAGGATTTGACTTCCTATCGCCACAATATGGAGAACGATAATTTGAATCAAATCAAGGGGCTACCACAGCATTCGGTCAAAGGATCAGGGAAATTAGACGAAAAACCCGATCGTTTTGGGAGTCATAAATTCAGAAACTGAGGTACGCAACAGATATTTCAAAAACATTTTAACGGAATAAATCTCATTTCTAACGTAAATACCAGAATCCCCATATGTAGGATCCTTGTGGGCCCTAATTATATTATGTTCTCCTTAATAAAAGCGTACCATCTTGTTATTCATGAACATAATTATTAGTTAGGTTGTTATCAACCACCTATGTCAACAAGAAATTACATCAGATCCAAAGCAGCAAACTCACAATTACCAGAATGGATTTTAGGGTTAAGATTTTGGGATTGATATTAAATCACTGAGCTAAAACGTCCACTTTTTGAACACAGAGGAATCCACTTCTTCAAGAGATTTTCTACTGGACACCAAGAATAGCAGCTTATGAGTAATAATTACTTAGGAATTTTTTGGAACAATGGATTTCTAAAAGAACAAAGACTTCGTAAGTTACGTGACTACTACGTGCCTAAAGGTTCGACCTAACTAGTCGGCTTTCTATCGCTCATTCTATTAGTTAACATCCAAACTTGTTCTTAAAAACTTTTCAGAAAACTCGTAATATAAATAACTAAATTAAATATAAATAGCTAAATTTACATAATATGTACATTGTAATTACGAATGAACAACGTACCACAAAGTAATCGACGTGTTTTAATTGTAAACCAAACGATAAGAATCTGATGTTCTAGGTCTGTAATATTGTTTTTCAAAGAAATGTTAACTATAAAAATGAAGTACGCTTAAAAGAAAACCTAATATTCATAAATATAGTAAGTTTAACAGAAAATGTGTACATTTGTTTCACTTAACACTTCAAAGCAAATTTGCTCACAATTTTTAGTTGTAAACATTTCAAGAACCCTGAGGTATTTAAAAACTAAACTGTACCTTCAAGCAGATTCATGAAAGAACTACTTCTGAGACTTATTCGTGCAGAATGCTACACAGTTGGTCGGAAAGTGTTTGAAATTTCAGAGAATAAAACGGCGCACTTCACGAAGGAAACAGCTATTCGAAGGGGCATTAAAAGGATAAAATGTGAGATAACAGAGGCAACAGCCACAAGAAGTTCTTCATAAAACGAAGGAGGGCGCGAGGGGATAGAGAAATCCAACTACATGTTCACTTCAAAGAATTATTCAGCCTTAAAAAAACGGAAGGTCTTACAGAAATAAATGCTGTAACAAAGTACTTTCATAAAATGACTTTTTCGTAAGTTTGAATGCAATAATAAAGCAAAAAAAGGAATGCCTCAATTTAAAAAAACGTCCTGGCTATTTACATAATTAGATGTTTCCGGGTTTGTAGGCCGTGGTCCAACGGAGACTGGTCCAAACGTGTCGCCTGCAACTGTGGCAAACATCATCAGTGGCGTTCCTGGCGGAGGAAGTCCTTGGCAGCACCGCGTTGACTGACGCTCCCGCGGCTCTAACCCGTATTTATAGTGAAGGGCGAGGTTCGCGCGCTCGCGTCTGATTGGGTCGTGTCTGTTACACCAAAACTCGGCAGCAAACCAGTGCCGCCGATGTGGACCAATCAGGTGCGAGCGCGCGAACCTCGGCCTCCACCGTAATTACGGGTCCCAGAGCCGCGGGAACGTCAGTCAACGCGGTGCTGCCAAGAAGGGCACTTCAGCCAGCAACGCCACTGATGATGCCTGCCACAGTTGCAGGCGAAACGTTTGGACCAGCCTCCGTTGGACCTCGGTCTACAAACCCGGAAAATCTCATTATGTAGAATCCGGCCGTGAAAGCCTACATTCTATGCCCTGGCTATTATTCTACAATAAAAACATTTAACAGAAAATTATAAATGGATTGATCCTAAGGAACGTATGACATGAAGGTTACTGGAGAGCTGTCACAGTAAAAATAGCTGTATTCTATGCTGAGCAGATAGAGAAATGCAAACATTTTTCTGTCATTGAAAACATTTACACTGAAATACAGATAATCGATAAATGTCCGAGGTATAATTTTACTAATGCGTTATTTTGACTATTTGTACATTAATGTTTACGTCTTAGTTCACAGATACATTTCCAACTAACTCTTAACTGTATGTTATATATTAATATACAACAAGCACTTAAGTTATATATTAATACTTAAAACATATTGATCTTCAATAATGTAACGCAAGAACACGCACAATAATATTAAAGTTTTGTAAATAATTAAAGTTCAGGCATTTAAATGAAAATCAAACCTACGTCATTTTCAGTTATGTACCTTCTTCTATTCGAGAAAAAAATAATGAAAATATTAAAAATAGATTATTATAGATATTTGGTATACATTATTAAAATGTAGTAGGGACTTCATATAAAGCTTCAAAATATAATATATGCGTTTCAAATTCGAGGCATGCGACATCAGCCATGTCGATTATGGAATATTAATTTCAATAAAAATTCAGAGAAAGGTTCAGGCACTAATGTAGTTCACAGAGATACATTTTGAGAAAAAACAACGTTTGTTTGGTATCACGGACCCACAAAACAACACTACGTATCCGATTAATTAACCTACTACACAAGAAGAAGCAAAATTCCTTTTTCCAGGACCCTCAAACTGTGAATTTATGCAGAAAAAATGCATTTTCTCCTGCACTATTACATACATGTTACTACGAGGTAGACGTGAGAACAAAGTCTTTCGTTGCGAAATAAACAGCTCTCTTTAAAATAACACTGACTACCGAGGAAAGGACATTAAGCTAAATACCTCACATTTCTTGTGTACTGACATCTTTCCAAATTTGTATTTTGGTGACTATTGTCTTCCGAGAGAAATCTTTTATATATGTCATAATAAAGATTTCACGATAAGACATTCGTCCGAACACCATAGATCATTCATCTCAAAAAAGCTTATTAAATATAAGCGTATCATAACACGAATATATTACTTACCACAGCTCGAAACTGTTTAATTCCATAAATTTTATCTTAGCAGGAGTTGCCTGACATTTTTTAGGGAGAGGGAAGCATTAAAAACTAATCAAAAACATTAACACAATATCGAAGTAGCAAATAAATTTTTAAAACATATAGTGTTATTTGCAGAGAACGAGGGAAAAGTTGTTCAAATCTTTTGTTCCATGACAAGAAAATAGATATGCATACCATCTAACTCAGATACGTAGAGTTAGAGTACTGTATGGCTGTTTGCAGAATTTGACTGAGCAGATTGGTTTTAGGCAGAGTAATGTAAACTGGCTTGATTAATTGAATACACCTGCGGGCACCGTAGCGTTACTAGCAGATCCGCTCAATGTACAGATAGTGTAGAAGCCTGAACTAACAAACTCTGTGCACACCAATGTATTGAACAATTGTAACTGCTTGGAGCAATTAACTTAGACCGTGCTCGCCAAACAGAGAAAGAGGGAAAAGTTGTTCAAATCTTTTGTTCCAAAAATGGTAACAAAATTTAAACTTTTAAAACTAAATTTTTGAATAGTCGAAGTGAAATAGTAGAGATGCCAAGTACTCTGCTCTAGGTTTGTGAGTAGCTGTCTTGCTAAAATAAACTTCAAAACAGAAGAATTATTCTAATTGATCATAGATGTTCCTGGTTTCATAATGTACAATTTTGATTGACACACATTTTGACTGTAAACATGATTTTATGATGATTATATATTACTGTTATTCAAGCATTGACAATGCAATCTGTAAAATAATGCAAAACATCTGAAAAATATGAGAGACATCTTATTAGGTCATCCCTTTAGAAATGATGTATTATGTACAAATATTACGTTAATGAAGACAGCAGCTAAGGAAGTTTTGACCCATCACTACCATTGTCTGTGAAATGTCTCTGATTTGGAAGTTATTTGGGTTTGAGTCCCGACGGTGGCGATTTTTGGCTAAATAGTTGACGTCCTCTCCTTTTCTGTTACACACTCACACCCACCCACCCGCACCCACCCACACACACACTTATACTGAAATTCACAACACAACCAAACACAACGGAAGGTCATTTGATGTCTTAGAGCTTGTTCGTATAGAGGTCTCGTGCTTGGGGAGGGGAAAGGGGACGCACTTCAAGGGGACGTGTAGGCCGGTGCTGGATCTCAGCGCGCGCGCGCGCGCGCGAGAGAGAGAGAGAGAGAGAGAGAGAGAGAGAGCAAGAGAGAGCGAGAGAGAGCCAGAGGGAGCGAGAGAGAGCGCGAGAGAGAGAGCGCGAGAGAGAGAGCGCGAGAGAGAGAGCGCGAGAGAGAGAGCGCGAGAGAGAGAGCGCGAGAGAGAGAGAGCGCGCGCGCGCGCGAGAGAGAGAGAGAGAGAGAGAGAGAGAGAGAGAGAAAGAGAGAGAGAGAAAACCCGCCACTTCCAGGGATATTACATACACTGCTCTTATGGCACTAATGGTCAATGCAGATGACTCGCCCCAGAACATCAATGGTTAATTGATTATTCATAATTGATTATTGTTGATAATGATGATCTCATTATTATTATTATTATTATTATTATTATTATTATTATTATTATTATCCGGGTTTGATTCCCGGTCGGGGCAAAAATAGAACGGTATCTTTCCTTTAAAATCAGCTCAGCTTCTGTAGCTGTGCGACGGAGAAAAGCTCAAATAAATGGACTTCTTAGTTGCGGTGAAGTGAACACGTTATGTTCGCCACATGTTCTTACCTCCAGCGTGAGAATCTAGCAAGGCCCAGCCGTGGGGGACACTGATAGCTGGCAAGAAAAGTCGGACTTTCGACTCAAATTCCAAATACCTGCTTATTTATGTACATTACTACCGTTGGGAAGGTGTCTCTTGTGTTCATAAAACATAAGGGTACATTATGCTTAAAACAAATTAGTGGTAAAATATGTTAAGTTCTCTAAAAAACGTATTTTGTATGATTATTGACGACAAGAATATAATTATTGATGATATAATAATAATTATTGATTGGTTTATTAAGTTTTAAGGAAGGTTTTGAACTTATTACAAACCTTACACTACAACTCTAACCAATCAACTCCTGTCATTCACCTCGGAGAGTGTCATCGTCGCATCAAGACGCACAACCACGCCATCGCACTCAGTTACGTTTGCGAATGAAAACGCGTTATTTTCCGCAAGGAGGTTTCGCGAGCCCATCCATCCGAATTGGTGTTTCCGCGACACATTGTCCTGCGCTCCAAAGAGCAACAAGCTTCGCAAGCCAAAGCGCACCGCGCGGCCGCGCGAGAGTGGCCGGGGAGCGTCAAATCAATGCCCCGCGGCGATTTCCTCCCCCTCCCTCCCTCCCCCCCTCCCCCTTCCCCCTCCCCGTCGCCCCGTGAGCCGCGTCGCCGCGAGGTGTCACCGCGTGCGGCCGTGAATAATTGCCCGCGCCGCGCTGGATAATGCAGCAGCGGCTTCTGCCACCGGCGTGGCCTGACCTGGCCCGGGCTGGGCTGGGCTGGGCTGGGCTGGGCTGGGCTGGGCTGGGCTGGGCTGGGCTGGGCTGGCCGCGACCCGCTTTCCAGCCGTACCAACCCAATTCGCGTCTTGCTCGGCCGCCAATGGCGCGTCATTTTACACGGGGTCGTAAGTAGCGAATCAATTAATACGAATACAAGATACTGTATTGCTAAAAAAACATCACCTCAAGAAAATGGGCATCCTGTATTTTCCTAATCCAACCTGCTCTCTAAACTTTTTAACAAATATGAGTAGAATTGATTTCAACTGTATATTTTATGTGGATTATAAGATGTTGCTGATTCCATTACCTTCATAACTCGCTCGATTATAGCAAATCAAGTGGACTTTTTTAGGATAATATTGTTGATTATAACTGTGAGAAAGGTGATGCTATTTCTTTAGCACTACTGTACTTCTTGTAATAATTCAAAGCTATCTTCAAACAATAAATTATTGATCCACAAAACAATAAAAATCCTTATATGGACCTACAGCATCCAAATTCGGGGCACTGGAAGCAAGTCAAATCTCTCAAAAGAGATTTCAGTCAAGTACACTTAGGTCGATTTCTGTAGCACCATGATATATCTCAAATACAAAGCTCTTCAGATGCTGAAAAGTACCGACAGTCTTTGGAAGAGTCGAAACAAGCAACTCAAGCTATCTTCAATATCTGGAAAACCCCCCCAAACTGATTAGCCATTAACATATTAGTGATAACCTGGAAATCAAGCGATAATACACACTTCAACCCTTACAACTGCATTATATATTTTTAAATTAGCAATATATATAATCAAATAAACTTTAATACCTAACAAAATGTAATAATGTTGCTGATTGCTCCAGACATAAGAAGATGATGAAATGTACCATTGGGATATTTCACTCACAAATTGTCATTGTCAACTATCAATGTTAACATATTAACTAATTATTTTAATGTAAAATAGATTGTAAATTTACTTTTTTCAAAATAAAATAAAGATATTTCTTCGAAACAATTGCTACAAGCGTCTGGTGCACTGATGTTAAGATCTACTACTTGCAGAGGCACATTTCGTGGCACCGTGGCATGCCACGAGCTTCTCAGCTAAACTAGCGCCGGAAACGGAAACTATTTGTTGTAACCTCATCGTTTTCCAACTTGGTGGAATCGCATGTAAAAGAAGAGTATATGCATATAAAAATAAAAGTAAAAATTTAAATAAAAATAACCACAAACGTTTTTAAATTTAGCTTCTGAATTCCAGCATTATAAAAGAACCTTTTCTGTTGCAAGAAATCGTTCATAATCGGTCATTTTACGGCAAAAATAATGACGTATTACATTTTATGTCACGAATGTTTGCGTCATGAGACATTCAGCCAAACGTATCGACAGAATCGGGGGAGGTAGAGCTAAACGGAACAGGCGACCACCGTTTACTCGCAAGATGTCAAATACTCAAGTTGTCACAGGGAAGTTGTTGCGCAAAATTAAGTTGATTCTCTTAGAAATGTATAATACTGTTATACAAAAAATATAGCAAGCACCTCGTTTGTAATGTTGCTTTATTACATTCGTACAACTTTGAAAACTCGCTCCTGACGTCGCTCGTTTTCAAAACATGTACTCATGCAATAAAGCTTAACATAAACTAATTGCATAAACTATTATTATGTAAATCCCGCCTAATCGTATTTCATGTGTAAAGCGTAAAAGCGTTCAACCCCATTTTGACTACCTAATGCTCTCTTGTGGCGAGATGATCAACTGCTTGGAGGGGTGATTTCGTTGTGCTACCTGGGTCATGGACACTCGCTGGTGACATCGACCCAGACATCACTGGTCTAGTTCAAACTGTAAGAATACTTAAGAGGTTATTTTAATCACAAAGGTCAAGTGGCATTGATGTCAGTAGAATGATAAAAAAGTGAACTGAATGGCACGTAATTGAAAACAGAACTGTATTGTTAGTTCAGAAGGAAAACGAACTCGCATTTCAATAGCTGTTTGAACAATATCACAAATTAAAGTGTGTGTTATATTTTTTTCTTCAAAGAAAAAAAATAAAACTGCTTCTGCGAACAGAAAAACTCCACTGATTTGATGCAATGGAAGCATGAAATGTGACACGATTTATTAGTGATTCCGGCGCATCAACTACTAAGGTCATTAGTCTTGTAAGTATAGTGCATGTGTAATCGCAGGAGGTGTTGGTGAACTTCTCCCGTTGGATGGCGAGATCCGCCGCTTTGCCGGACCTTCCCTCGGCTAGCAGGGTTTTCCCTAACCAGCGGGAATCCACCCCAGCCGCAACGAGCTATAAGCTGAGAGAGAAGAGAGGAGAGAGAAGAGAGAAGAGAGAGAGAGAGAGAGAGAAAGAGAGAGAGTCGAGGAACAGAGAGCCAGGGAAAGAGACAGAAAAAGAATCAGGGAAAGAGACAGAGACAGACAAAGAGACAGAGAAAGAGACAGACAAAGAGACAGAGAAAGAGGCAGAGAAAGAGACAGAGAAAGAGACAGAGAAAGAGACAGAGAAAGAGACATAGAAAGAGACAGAGAAAGAGACATAGAAAGAGACAGAAAGAGACATAGAAAGAGACAGAGAAAGAGACATAGAAAGAGACAGAGAAAGTGACAGAAAGAGAGACAGAGAGAGACATAGAGACAGAGAGAGACATAGAGACAGAGAGAGACATAGAGACAGAGAGAGACATAGAGACAGAGAGAGACATAGAGACAGAGAGAGACATAGAGACAGAGAGAGACATAGAGACAGAGAGAGACATAGAGACAGAGAGAGACAGAGAAAGACAGAGAGAGATACAGAGAGTTACAGAGCGACAGAGAAGGAAACAGAGAGTGGGATAGAGAGAGACAGAGAGAGAGGGAGGTAGAGAGAGACAGAGAGGGAGGGAGACAGAGAGAGACAGAGAGAGACAGAAAGAGAGACAGAGGGAGACAGAGAGAGACACAAAGAAATATATTTCTTACATGCTCATAGAATGAGACAATTATTCAAAAATTAATTTATTTATTGACATGTATGACATCGAACATCATATATCGAGGAGCAATGTGTAATTAAGAAATTAAATATATCTTTTGACTGAGTTTGCTATTGAAAATAAGTCAGTTGCTATCAAGATATATGTGACTATTATTTTATTTCACATTACTTACTTACGTCTATTTGCCAACACACTAACAATATAACCTATACGTCTTCTTGTCCGAATTTGCTGTTCATGAACGTTTTTATAAACATGTTCTTTTTGATTCGATTACGAGCGAATTGAATTGTACAGATAGGCTGCAATATTTTAAACAAATAATTATAGAAGTGTTTTATGTCGTATATTTTTCGACAAATATTTTTCCATTTGCAATTAAATGTTTTAATACTTAGATATTGAAATTGGACACACGATGAAAAGACGACTGTACAAACTATTTGCATGAAAAAACAAACACACTACTGAAGGGTAATACAAAACTTTAACAATATCAGTTTGAATACTGCGCTGAGAAATTTATCCAATTGTAAACACCACTGTGCATTTCAGTTAACACGATGCATGAAGTATAGATGAAATATTGTTTTTATAATAAAATAATATTATATAGCTGGCTTTCATATGTTTGTTTTACAGCATTCAGCATGCAAAATAGAATGTAAATTGAAAGATTTTAATTTTCTCATTACCAGGTTATTGGGACGCCTTAGAGAGGTATTTTCATCTTTAAGATGTATATTTAGGATACATAAATTCATAATAAAAATAAACTTAAAAAAACAGTGGCCTGATTGTCCATGCTCACGTATAAAAAATATCGAAAGAAGTACTATTTACAAATAATTGTTTAATTACAAAATTAGGTTTAATTATCATCAATCTAATGACTCAACTCCCAAGAATTCATATAATATTGAAAATTAAATATAGTAATTCACATCACTGTTGGTGCATGAAATCACCTAATCACGTTTCTTCTAGAATCCTTTCAGAATATTCTAAACGAATCCAGTTTACATAATGACAGCCGATTGTAATTTTTGAGAGAATTCGAAAGAGCTGTCGTTAGTAGTAACCTGTAGAAAACTTAAAATCCTTCAAAACGCGTTTTAGAGGTTAACTAGTTGAAAAAAAAGCACTTTTTTCGAGAATTCTTTTTGAATGGTCATAAAAGATTTGAAAAAATTGTCCATTCTCCAACATTAGACTAAGGTGTTGAATGACGCCTCACGTGATTCGAATGGTGGATTGCAAAATATTTTAAACCGTGGTTAACAGACGGATGGAGGCACGCATGCTCCCCGATTACTACGTAACGACGTAAGCGGTACTTTTTCCCTCATGACCACTCGGCGACGTCAAGCGGTGAGCCCACTGCGTCCGCCCCAATTGAGGTGGAGCTGACGGCAAGCGAAGGAATAAAGACCTCTGAACTCGGCTTCGTCCTGCTTTAGGGCCTGCAGGGCGAGGTCGTGACGCGGGCGTCTAGGCAGTAAGCGAGGGGGGGAGGGGCCGGGGCGGGGGCGGGGGCGGGCAGAGCCGGAGGGGGCGCCGATAAGGGCCTTGCGTCGGCGCTAATGCTGTCGCTGATGACTCCGCCGCTCATCCTTCGTGCCCCCCCCCCGCCCCCCGCCACCTCCGCCGCCCCCTCTCCCTCCCGACCCAACGCCGCAAACCACAATATGCTCACTAAATCACAATCTACGCCCACAATGTGCGGTAACTGGGCCTCAAACACCCCACAACATTGCTGTTGGAACATTGTTGCCGCAGCGCCTTAACTCGACGTTTTGGAACGAGTTGCACTAAAATATTTCGAAGAGAGATGGGGCGCACCGAACGTCTAACAATATACAAATATACTTGTATATCAATAAAATATGTTTGTAGCTGAAATAACATTTTCATAAAATATTGTAACAATTAAATTGAAGAAAAAATTTCAGAGGATTGGAAATACAACGCGTATACCTGTCTTTTAAGGGAAAAGTTTTGGGAAATTAATTCAACTTTAAAATGTAGAATATTCTTTTCTCGCGAATTTTGTTTGTAATTACAACTCATAAGATACACATTTCAACACAATGTTAATATATATTTACCCACATTACAACACATATCTGCAACACGTAACTATGTAATGCATGATTTCTATGTAAGTCGTGGATGAAATGCTGTTTGATAAAATATTTGCTGTGCTAAAAACATACGAGCTTTGCTCCATTTCACAAAATTATATTTACGCACCTTATGTGCGGTTCAAATATTCCTTACAAATATATTTCACACATTCTTCATTTAAAGAGTAGTAAATAGGGGTAGGAAATTAATAAAATTATTCAGAAAGGAAATGCAAGAAAGAAATTGTACGCATGAAAAGAATGACCATATACCTTCTCTATCGAATATATTTATTAATTTATCATTCAATACAAAATATTATTAGAAGATTAAAATTTGGTTCAAAACTAGAAGAAGTAAGAAAAATACTCACAGATTTAGAAATAAAATACGGCTCTCACGTCTTTCCTTGACAAAGTGTGATTAATCCAAGATGAAATTTATCTTGACACTGCATTAGATCAGTAAAATAATTACAAACAGTTGAAAGAGAAAAAGAAGAAATGCATTATCTCTGTAAAGGATTAACAAATAAATTTCTTCTGTCTCACGAAAAGAATAAGAGGATTTATTCACTATTTGATAGGAAAATTAACTTTTGGTCTCAAAATATAATCCAAATCATTATTAAACCTAAAACAATATTTTCATTAAATTGAAAATTTACTAAAAATTCATATTATAATCGAATATTTTATTTAAATAAATTTCAATTAGACATTTCCTTGAGCTTGCACGTTACAGCAAATTTAACATACACCAATTAAATAACAATCTAGCAAAATGTTTCTCTGAAGAGATTAAGGAATAAAATCTGTACATTAAAACATTCAAGCTTTGCGCACATGAGAGTCAGCCTCTCAGAAATTCACATCACAAGATGTAACAAATTTGAAGCCCAGCCAAAGAACTTGACTCTCTCGTCACTTTAGTATGTAATACCACTACTAGAATCATTAAGGAGCACATTTATACAGCCCACTTTAATCCAGAACGCGCCCCCTACTTTCAAATTCAGATCTTTAGTGCGTAGTTAAACTCCGCGTGATTTCAACGTAACGGCGCGTTCGTGCACTAGCAAGCACGATTGCTATGGCCAAGTCAATTACATCTCTATTTTAGAGAGCTCATAAAGAGGACCAGCGCGAAAATAAGCGCTGACCACCCTCATAATGAGGGAGCCCTGCGGCGGGAGGCCCTGATGGTTGCGGTCCCTAGCGGAGAAATTTTGAGGCTTCAATGTTGGCACTGAAACTGATCGTTACTTTAACGTTTTTATGCACGTTTCATGTCAACGTTGTTGAATAACTGAGCGGGGAGTATCTTGCTGTAGGACGACTCAGAGGGGTAAACTACATATGACACCATCTGACACGTTTTGTATATTTCGAGCGTACTTAAACTATTTTTTAGTAAACATAGTACTTAATCCAGATATGCCTGAACATTTTTTGTTTGTGTTTCGTAGACTTTTTTGTTTATTTACCTTAAGAAAAACTATCTGCACTAAACGTATAATTTTTTTGCAATGCCATTTAAACAATTTATAGGTGTTCTTCTAACGGACAGAAGGCATATGGGGGTACATTGCATAGGACAATTAATGAAAAGGTATATCTGTTTTAAACGTAGAATATTTATTAATAAATGTGCTTTATATGACTAAATAGCTTATAAAAAATATAGTTAAAATTGTACTCTTCAACAAAAGGATTCCTCAAAAGGTTTTCATTTCTCCTTTAGTGACATCATCCAATGTAATTGTTTTCTACCTCCTACATGTTAGTATGTTCTACCAGCAATTCTATTGCATGATGAAAAAAGTCCAAAAATATTTCTATTAGGAATTCTTTGTTAAAAATCTCCTCAATTACAGACCACTTCCTTTCAACTGACATTTTTTATTGGCCTCTATTCCACTTAAACATGTAATGAGATATACTGAGATGTTTTGTTTGATATTTTACACTTATGTTCATTGCAAGTATGGATTAAAAACCATTGTTTGTGCAAAGGTTCTCTATACAATCGTCGCGTTCTTCATAATTTACATTAAATAGCTCCACTTCAGCATTCAGCTGCGATCAGGAAGATTATTGGTAGAAACTGTGTTTGTTTCCAGAGTCCTCACCCGTGACATCACCAATAGCGTTCGCAGGGGACATTGTTGCAATGTCCAACTCAGTAGTAATTTGTCATCGTTATCACCATCATCCTCCTCAAGAATTGAGACTAATTCACTAAGAGTAAAACCTCTGGAAGTTCCAATTGACGCATAACCAGCAATCTAAACGAACTACATCAACGTAAGCGCAGTGTACCCTCAAATGCCTACTGCCCTTATAAAAAGGCACCCAATATTGCGAAATAATTTTGTGTACATATATTGTAGTATTACACATTATACACTCTAAAGTAAATATACTTGTATGTAGTTCTTGCGTAATAATAAAGTAGGTTTAGTAATTTACATAAATACTAATATTACACAACTTACAAGTCAAATTTACACTGCGATGATAACGACATGCCTCCCGAGTAATCAGAATTCGTTTTTTGAAATAAGATATTAGATATATGCATCCTATTACATGAAATCATGAACTATTTATTAATTGTTTAAGTGACTAAAATTAAGCATTATGAACATTGAGTTCTAAGTAAATCCGATTTATATTATTACAAAATAAATGAAAACTAAGTACTTCTTTAACATTATATCGGGCTAGAACTGAATAACAGTTTCAAAATTTATTGAAATTTTCCTCGTGTCTGAAAATTTGGGTCATGTTTACTGTGAATTGATCGATGGTTAACAGTGAGGCTAGAAATATGTTACGAAATTGCCAAAAAGTAAGAAATTTGAGCAATGAGCAGGTGAAAAGGAATTATAGTTATAGCATATTTGTCATTAGAAGATTTTGCTTATATGAAGATTCGTTTTACTGTTTGCACGGTATACGTTCTGCTGCAGGAGAGAGTTCGCTTATCTGCCAATCACCAGAGCAGGACTAGTTTCTCAGAGAAGGATTTTACTTACTATGTTCTTATATGATATTTCCCACCACATAGTCAAATCGTTCTCATATTTAACTTCCTACATGCCCTTGAAGTTTGTTATGTTTATTATGAACTGTACTGTACCTACAGACGTATTATAAAAAAGCGTAGGCTTTATAAAGAGGGCATGAGAGTGATTCGGTAGCCGACAATTTTCAGAAAGAACATCTGCACGACGCGGCGCTCATGGTTGTGGTTCCCACATGCAAAATTACGTGCCTTCTGAAATTGATCGTTACTTTATCATTTGTGTGCAATTTTGTAATGTGAATGTAGTTAGAAAACCAGGCAATGTTCCTTAGAGGGAAAATAGCTGTTGATCAGTCAAGTGGAGTTTAAAAATTAATATTTCTAAACGTATGTTTACGTATTTAAACATATACTTTCTTTTGTCACTGTTTTATCATTAAAAATGAAACTGATACTTTCTAAATAAATTTGTCAAAAATATGATGGAAAATATGAACACTCATCGACTGAAGAACGAACAGTCGAGTAAATTTGTAAAAACTATCTGGCCTGAAGGACAAACGTTCACTTCTGCAACATAATGTTTTTGTGAGAAATAGACACTTATTAGTTTGAGATAATGAATTTATGCTAAAAAACGGAAAGTGTAATGTAGAAAGGGAGTTTTTGGTTATTATGACTACTTTCAATGATATTATAAACGTCTAGAACATATAGAGTGTAAAATAATAAGTGTTTACAAATGAATATACGGCGAGAAATCACATTTCATAGTGTTACACAACAGATATTTGTGACATCTCCTCTTTAATCGGTAGCGAAACCATCCTGTACAATAGTTTTATTCAGAGGACTTAATTACTTAGGACTTTTATTCAGAGGACTTAATTAATACGTGCGTGGAGAAGTGTTGGAGGTTTTTGTGGCGTACTTGAAATGACGCAAATTTCTAACTAGGTCCTCACAACTGACGATGCCACGTTTTCAAACTCTTAAACGTTATTTCAAACTCCATAAACAGACACGTATGAGCATGTGCATTGCATTTTGAAGAGTACAGGGAATTCTGTTTCCACGTATGTCTCAAAATTCATGCCCGTCACTTCCAATAACTTTGTACCCACAACTGAACAAAACCTTATTCATTTTTCTCATTTCGAAATAGCAGGTTGTTCCCTCAGTGTTCTAGTTCCATTTAAACTTTAGTACTGGATAAGTTGTCTACCTATATGACGTACCTTTATTAAAAGAGGTTTACCAGTGTATATTTATTAGAAAAAATGTTCATCTTAGCCTTGTAGGCGCTATGTGTTTGTAACATTTATTTCGGTCCCCTTGTAATTCGATACTTCGCATGGCATTCGATTAACACCCGTAGAGTAGTTCGATTCTTTACAGTTCCTATCGAGTGAGTCATAAATACGAGTACGAGATATCAACCTTTTCCTCGGCTCAAACGAGAGTTAACGGGACGGTGTAGTAGAAATGTAAGGGAACATGACCTGTTTGAAGGAATTCTTTCACCTGGAATTCATCTAACGAAACCACGACAATCAGCATCTTAGAATTCTCATCCAGTTATTGGCCACTCTCAATATCGCTATTTTGGTGATGTAAAAACCTCACGGTCTGAACAATCAATCGAAACTATTAATCAAAACAACTATTTTTTAATATAAACATCATTAACACTCTTATACTGTATTGTAAAAAAAATATAAGTGGATATTACAATGCCTACTGTATGTATTGTAAGTATTTAAAGCATTGTGATGAGCGACACTTTTGAAAAAAAAGGTACTGTCGATTAAAAACAGTCAAAACAAGATTTGAATTGCGACACGTAAACGAGACGTCCCTCTCCATACTGTTTACTTTTCGACCGACTGTTTGACATGGACAGCGAGTTGCCATGCTCAGAAGGATGCGTTTTATCGAAAGTGTGACGAATATACTTTGTGACAGCTGGTGAATGTGGTTTGGTTGTAGCTGGCATTGAAAATTCTATCGCATGAGTAGTAGGATTCGCTTCGCGGTTGAGTTATGAAAAGGTCCTCAAGGCTGGATCGCAAAATGTCACTGGTACTTACGAAGAATTTTCGGATCCGACGCTAAAGAGGCCCTGGCGAGCAGGCCGCTCACAGGAAGCAGGAAGTTGGCGCAGGAAGTTGGCGCCGCAGCGCAACGGAGGGGAAGTGCATGTCACCCCTCCCTCCCCCTCCCCCTCCCCTCCAGCCCCTCCCCGCCAGGCGTAAACAATTTGAATCGCAAATGGCCTCGCGAAGGTGCTGTGGCGGCTGAAGTTGGGGACAATGTATCATCAGAAATTAAAATGACCCGCCTGACCGCCGTTCCCCTACGAGGTCTCTCCCCCTCCTCCCCCGCCCCGCCCCCACACGCCCCGCAGTGCCGCGCCCTCGCCTCCTCCGGCGCGCGAAGGAACGAGGTATTCATGAAGATGAATGTACATTTACAAAGATTCCGGCGGACCAAGTCTTCATATATCAAGTTTGTGAAAACCGAACTTTATTAGATAAAGAAACAGGCGCGGAACGAGAGAGCGGAGAAATCCACGTGATTTTAGGCTTAACCGAGAAAGTTGAAGCCTCGTATGCTAATATTAATAATATTCTTGAAAACACACTTGCCATTTGACATATTTACACACCATTCGAAGCATTGAATTGTCTTGAATCAACCTTGTTTTAGAACTAGGAGCTACAAGACGCAACCCGCTTCAATTTTATATTTGGTATGTTATGCAATGAGAATAAGTTATAGTGGTAACAATAAATTTAAAACATTATTAAAACACAAATTTTCTAAGGGCTAGTGCAAGGATCTCCAATACTCCTACACATAGACTTAACACATTCTTGTAATATTTCAAAATTCTTATGTGTACTATTTTAAAATGTAGAATTTTATATTACTTTGTAAAATACTATCCGTATACGTAGTTGAAAATATAATTGTTTAGTTAGCTTTAATCAAATAAGTGATTGATTGTTAATGATACCGGGTACGTTAACTACTAAGGTCATTCGTCCCGTAAATGTAGTGCATGTTTTTGCTCTGGAGCTGTCGGTCTTTCCTCCTGTATGGCAAGATCTGGGGCGACCTACCGTCCGCTAGCGGTGTTTCCTCACCCAGGTTTCTCGCACCAGCGGGGCACCGCCCCAGCCGGGACACGCTCTAAGCTCCCGATCGGTCTCCCGGCATGCGTGGTAGGTTAGTGTTTGTTAGTGTAAGAGTGTGTAAGGGGTGAGGATGAGACAAGGAAGAGGAGGGTAAGATGGCGCGCGGTCCGTGTCCGGTTGGTTTTGGGCATTCGCCTGGTATTGATCGGAGAAACCACGGTAAATTACCGATCAGAGCAGCCGACCACTAGAATTGTCCTCCAGGCAGCGACTGAATGCGACCTAGCTGACGCGCTAGTGAACATTATTGGAGAACACGCAGTGATCTTTCAGATACATTACTTGATTTTAGCTTATATTGCTTCACATGTTCATTATTCAGGTTTCAAGCTCAAACACACATTAAACACCTGTTCTAACATGGGAACTTGAAACATATTTTGAACTACAATGTTTTCAATAATAAGAACACGATATACAAGTAGATTAACAATTTGTATCAGTTGTAAATTGTACTACAAGCACCGATCCGTACTATGGTGCGCTGCACGCGATTTTACTAAAATTATTCTCGTGACAATAGCATAAAGCCTATTGGTACGAACTGGTAGCTGTGAGATCTGAGATCAGTAATAGAGTGGTTTTGAGACGACGGTGATCTCAAACTGTTCTTCGTCGCTCCGTTGACGGAGGCACAACTTAGTCATCTAAAATATCGACTGCGTGTGCCGCAGGGTCGATATCCTAAACAAGTTGGAAAGATAAAAAGGGACGTTCTACTACGTCGCAATACATTTTCATTTCTAATATTCACAGGGCAGTACACAAAAGTTAAGATAAAGAACGTATAATATATATACCAGGGGCAGATCCAGACACAAATTTCGGGAGGGGAAATTAAAATATTTTGATAGAATGTGTCATATTACAGATTTTGTAAAATATCGCAAGATACACTCGGCTCATTCTGAGGTACGAGTTTATTCGTTTTAATGATTATCCGTAAATATTTTAATTTAATTAATATTTAAATTAAAATTAATAGTTTCTAACAAAACATTTAGGGGAGGGGAAAATTCCTTTATTTCCCTCCTCGTGGACCCGCGCCTGTATATCCGCATTTACTCATTCATCGGTCCAATGCTGATGCAATCAATTGTAACCGAGTGCCTCGCACTTTGTGATGGAGGAAGGGCGAAGCGCCTTCGCGTAGTGAACTGCCGCCGCTCCGAACCCCTTGCGCACATCGTCGTCGCTGACGCGCGTTACTGACGCGCGTTATCGATGGGGCTGATCGCGCGCGCACATCACCTGCGCCTTACAGCTCCCCTGACAATTGACGAGCGGCGAGCGGCGCGCATGGCAGGCGAGAGGGAGGGCCAGCGAGCGACCGGCGGGGAGGGAAGGAGGAAACTGGGTCGAACGAGCGTTGAGGAGGTGGGAAGTGGGAGACCAAGAGGAAGAGGGAGAAATAGAGCGAGATGGAAGCTGAGAGGAGGGATGAGAGTACGTGAGAATGTTGACCAGAAAGAGAGCGTGTGAGGGATAAAGGGAGGACAAGAAGGACAGAATACACACAAAAGGAGAAGTGAATGACAGAGAAAGGAAGGACGTGAGACTGGTCGACAGAGAGGGTGAGAAGACGAACGAAAAGGAGAGGGCAATTGTGATAGAATGAGAAAAACTGAAAACGAGCGGGGATATTGAGGCGTTGGCGAGAGAATGAGAGGGTGGGAAATGTAATTTCAGAAGAGATAGCTAGATGAGAGGGGTAGAAGAAACAATGTCGAAAGACCAGCAGGAAGGTTGGTAGAGGGATACGACGGAAGAAGTGAGGAAGTGTGAAGTACAGAGAGAACACATGAACAAGCGGGTAGGCAAGGGTGCGGGCGAAGGAGTGTGAGAAAGAGAGAGGAAATTCGGAGTGACATGTAGGTCGAGCGGCAGGGGGAACTGTATAAGGAAAAGAGCGAGAGTGCGGTCAAGGTGGCAGAGAAAAGGATATCGGGAGCGCGAGCAAGAGGATGGGCAAAGAAACTATCGGGGAAGATCCTTGGTAGAGCTTCTCATGGTAATGAAGTTTGAGTGCGAGACGATGAGAAATGAATAAAGAAATGACCGAGAATGCGGAGAAGGTGGTAACGAAGAGAGTGCAGAGAAAGTCAGCGAGAGGTTTGGGGAAAGGACTGTCACGTGGGCGCTTCGTGGGAGAGTGTGCTAGTGGGAGAGGTACGGTGGGAGGGCGTTTCCCGTGGTAATGAAGTTGGGGTGCGGGCGAGGAGAAGTTAATGAGGGGATGAGCGAGAATGCGGACAAGGGGGTAGAGAAGAGAGTGTTGAGAGATTGAGCGAGAGGTTTGACGAAGGGAATGTCAGATGAGGAGCTTCGTGGGAGAGTGTGGCAGCGGGAGAGGCACGGCGGGCGTTTCCCATGGTAATGAAGTAGGGGCGCGGGCAAGGAGAAGTTAATGAGGGGATGAGCGGGAGTACAGACGATGTTGTAAAGAAGAGAGTGTTGAGAGAGTAAGCGAGATGTTTGGCGAAGGGAGTGTCAGATGAGACGCTTAGTGGAAGAGTGTGGCAGCGGGAGAGGTACAGCGGGCGCCCATGGTAATGAAGGTGGGGCGCGGGAGAGGAGAAATGAATAAGAGGAAAAGCGAGAGTGCTGATGAGGCGGTAGAGAAGAGAGTGTTGAGAGAGTGAGCGAGGGGTTTGGCGAAAGGACAGTCGGAGGAGACGCTTCGTGGAAGAGAGCCCCGGTGGGCGGGCGTTTCCCATAGTAATGAAGTTGGGGCGCGGGGCGAGGCCATTAGATGATTCGGCCGCGGCGGATGACGCGGCCGCTAAGCCGCTTGTGCGCCGCCGATCCAATTTCGCGCGGCGGGCGGCGTCGATGATCGATGGCGCGCGAGACCTCCCGTTGCTCTCGCCCCCGCCCCCGCCGCCCCCGCCACCCCCGCCGCCACCGCCGCCACCGCCGCGCCACCTGCAGCGCCCAAACCGCACGCCGCCGCCGAGCGGCGCCGCGCCCGCCTCGCGCCCACTTCGCTTTCGGGTGGATCCATGACGGAATGTCACAGCGGGCGCCCATGGTAATGAAGGTGGGGCGCTACTTTTTTAGCTAATGGAGGGTAAACGAAAAATGGGGATAGGTGTCTCAGGGCATCAACTGATGTCACTGCAGTGCCTCTGAGCGGGAGGTCCTAGGTTGCAGTCTCGTCGGTGGTAGGAGATTTGACTCTATGTTGTCAGCTAGGTAGGTTTGTCGCTATCTGAAGGAGAATTCTAGCGATCGGTTGCTCTGAGAGGCAGTTTTCTTTTGATTCTCCGATCGACATTAGGTGAATACTGTAACAGTACCTTTTCAAACGGGCCACGGTCCGCACGCAATCTTTGCTTTCCAGTCCTTGTCCTATTCTTACTCTACACACACTGACAGGCACTACACTAGCAGACATACCACTGGTGGGAGGTACTTGGTTGAAGAAAACCCCTCTAGCCGGCGGTAGGTCAACGCCCTGTCACGAGGAAAAATCATGCACTACACTTACAGGACTAATGACTTTAGCAGTTGACGCGCCGGGAATCTTTAGTAATAAATCATACATCTGAGCGAGACGGTAGGCTATAAAATAAGCGTGAAAGTTATCAAGAGGGTATGCGAGAGATTTGGTCAAATACAGGGCAGGTGAGGGAGAGCGTTGAGTGAGAGAAGCCGGGGAATGGGTAAGAGGTTGGGTGAAAGGATGGAGATGAGGATGGAGGAGAGAATTGGCGAGAGGGGGGGCGAGACGGAGGACAAGAGGCGGGCGAGAGGTTGGGCAAAGGGGCCGGTTTGCGATGAGGTAGGGGAGGGTTAACAAGAGCATGTGCTAGAAAGTTGGTGGGAAATGGGATACAAGAGAGAGTAGGCGAGAACGTGTGCAACAGAATGAGTGGGAGGATGTAGGAGTGCAAGAAAAGGTTAAGCAAACGTGCAAGAGGATAAATATCGAATAGACCAGAAGGTATGTCTCGCGACCAAGGTCTGCATTGATTCCGCTACTGGAAAGTATTAGACAGGGTCAATTCCTTTAAAGCAAAGAAGCGCTATGTATCGATATTTACAATATTTCTTTCAGACGTGCCCCTCAAAATAAAATATGCATTTGCAAATATTTATACACTTTTGCTTACACCCTCATTCATGCGCGTTAAAAAATGCCTAACAAAGCACATGCTTAAAAAATAACAAACAAGTTGTGCCTTTATATGTTATAAAACTTGTTTGCGCAAGTCAAATAAGCGTGAAAAATAAAACCAACACAAAACAGGTGCTCATCTCGAAAACTCTCCCTTTCATGTAAGGAAAAAGTGAAAATAAAATGTCAACAAAGTGTTAACATATGCACAGAACCTGTTTTGAGGAAACGCTCATAACGTGAGAAAAAGAGAAAACCTGCGTATGATGTATCGATGAAATAACTCATCTTAATTATTATGGAGAACAGTCTTAAGGATATAATTTTCAAGGAGCTTTTTTGATTGATAAAAACATATAAATACTCATCACACTGGAAAAAATGTCGATATATTTATATGTACGTTCTGAAGTTGTAGTTTCTGGGATTTTACAACACATTTTTTCAACTACCTCATAAGCAAATACTTCAAATGAATAGCTTCATTAAAAATTCTCTTCATAATAACTCTTAAATTAACACGTTGAATTTATTTAAACGTTACACTTGGCGAGGCGTACTGCACAGTAGTTGTTTTCTCTTATTTAACTTTTACTAAAACTACAATATGTTAATCAATGGAGACGTGTATTCTTCCCGCGCTCTATAGATGACGAGACAAACCAACCACAGAGGTGACATAAACTAACACGGTTTCTGACCTCACAAATTACGAATAATTCCAAGAGTAAATACATGACTTTTGCATGAATTCGTACTAAAAAAGTGTACGGAAGTGTTTTTATCAAACGTTTTAACTTTAAAATTCCGTACTCGGTTTCTATCAACAATTCATTCGTACGCCAGTCTAAATTTGTTCACTAATTACGTAAATACCTAATTTGATGCGGTTATTCTACTCTCTTTGCAGGTGTCGGAAGCGTCCGTGCGCGCCCTTGCGTGATAACAGACAGCGATCACGCGGACGCCCCAACGCAGCCACCTCTCACACACAGGCCCCGCTTTTGCCCGATTGAGCAGTCCCCGCCAGAGCAAACACCGCCCCGCCCCGCCCCGCCCCCTTCACGTACCCGCGTTTGACTCCAATACCCTCCAACCCCCCCTCTCCCTCACCTCCCGGCGGGGCCGCCAGGCAGCGCCACTGTCGAAGGGCAGAAGTTTCTTTCCGGTGCGTAGCCGGCAAACTCATGTTCCACGCGTCCCCCCCCCCCCCCGTCTCCTGACGTAGCTGAATGTTGGCGCTGTCGCTCCGTTTGCTCCTCTTATAAAATTTGAATAACGCGCGCATTAGGAGAAGCCCCGAGTTTTAATGGAGAGGAAGTCTCGCCGGCCGCGCGCCCGAGCGTGGACGAGCAGAGCGCTACGCTGCTCGCGCTACCTGCTGAATATTCTCCCCCTAAGGACTCCGGCCATCGTTCTCGAGGCCAGGTCGTGCGATCAGCGGAAACATATTTCAGTGCAAGTGACAAGCGAGTCGCTTGAGGCGTCTCCTCGCTAATTTAGTGAAATGAATTCGTAAGTTTCACAACGGCCTGTCTGTACTGGCACAACAGCCTCTGGTAGGGCCAAAGGCGCCTGCCAGTGGCGTCCGGGCGTTGCAGCCGTATGTTAACGGGTGCGTGTGGTTAACACGTAGACATCCATACACCCATCGTCTTCGCAACCTGAGAAGTGAGCTCTTTCACTGTCAAACAGTAACACATACTGAGACATTGCAAGGAAAGCGCACACTATAATCTGCCCCGGCAGAGAATCGAATCTCGGGCTCATGGAAAGCGAGCACGCTGGCCAGTGAGCTAACGGTAAGTATGACAATCACGTTGAGAATATTGCTAGAACGGGAACGTCCACACTGAATCAAGATTCCAATGGTTTGGATTCAAGCGACACCTCACGGATGCGTTTGCTCATCCGTTTATCTTTTATGTTCACCCTGTCCTTCTGAGTTTATCAGTAAATTTCTTTCAGTATTTTTGTTGTTTTTTTTTGTGGCAAGAGATTCAAAACTTGTATGTTATTTATCCCTATATTTTATATAAAGAGTAAAGACAGGGTAAATATTTTATAACTTTTGCCCCTGACACATTTTATAGTGTTCAGAACACAGTTAACTTTTAATCTAAGGTTTGAACGTGCTTTTTTATGTTTAGTGTATTGGAAATGATACACATTTGATTTTTTGTAGTAAATAATTAAAGAAATGCTAAAGCATATGTTTTCCAATATTGCCCCAAATTAGGAAACTTTATTTATTTTTTTACTTATTTAATGATAAGGCGTGAAATGTGTGGAAGAAGCACATTTTACAGAGTTGTGACGATAATTATGATGACAACGATGAGTAGTGATGGTGACTAATGAGCATTTTGGAATATGTTGAATCCATAAGACGAGAGAAAACGGCAGAACTTTCACGAACTCACTTTGTTCGCCGGATATTACACGTGAATTTACCGCAATTTGACCTATTATTTCTATAGAAATCTAGTGGGGTATCCGAGTTACATCCCTGGCGCCCATCATCTTCTCATACTACATAATTCAATTCTCCTTACTGGTATTACGAGTTAAAGGATCATAAGGTGCGGCACCTTTTCAAAAATGCAGCTGTTTCCATACAAATGATTTAATATCGTATGTATTTGGGAGGATAAAATAAGGCGGAATAAACACAATTTGTGGCACGTTTCCATGAGATTACTACATTTTGCCACATTTCCGTCATTTTTATGCTTCAGAAGTTTGACGCGCCTGCGAAATACGTTCTGCTACGTGATTCGCGGGAAAAATAGTTCAGTCAATACTGGCAATTGTTAATAATTTCCAATCTACTACAGTGTAGGATAAAATTCTATGAATCACCTCTTAAGGACTCTATAAAAACAAAATCAATGGTGCAAAATGATATGTATATTTTAGAAACTGAGTACATCAAGGTTTAAACTGTAATACAGTTGTTTCAAAAGCACCTTTTTGTATGAATTTCAAAACCTTTTTCCCCCTTTTACGACCATAATTTGCACCTCAAAATACTTTCCCTAGTTATTACAGCTAGCTTGGTGACTGCTCTTGGAATCACCTTCACTCAATCACACCCGCCTTAAAAGAAGAGTACTCGTGATAAACATCATAATGTGGAACCCCCCTACCTCTCTGTTACCCCACCCCACCCCACTACTCCTCTTTTTTATATGTCTTTAAACGTTTTATGAATTCCTAATCTTACATATTTTATGACAAAGTACTTAGTCTAAATTCGAATTTTAATAATCTAAATATTGCCCGGTGTGTTCAACAAACCTGCTTATTTTACTACAAATGCAAAGAGATGAAAACGTGCTGTATTTTTTCACACGCGTCCCCTCTATGTCGTTTAATGTGCACGTTACATGGTGGTTGGAGATCAAAGACTATAAAAGTGCTATATTTATTCATGAGAATGAAATTCCCAAGGTTGATAATTTACGTCCAGTGACAGAGAAAGTATTTAAAGGTTTATTTTTTGCAAAACCCATGCCAAGGGGTATTACCATGATACAAACAACTTTTTAATTTTCAATAGTTATAACAATATTTTCGTCATATTCTCAAAATTGGCTGTGCATTTTTCCTTTACATATTTTGCTCACGTATATCAAAGTCCGTTAATGAAAATGACAGAGGTTAGATTTACACCTCTGAAATTTCAAAAATTTCAATGGTTCGAATGTTTTTAAACATTCTCGCACAATTACGATATTGGAGATAAGATAGTAATTTTTAATCTGGGAGAGATCCTAAGACTAAATTTGGTCTCTAGACTAAATTATTATACGTCCATATTGTTTCAGAAATGTTTACACTGATGTTATTTTTTAAATCTTTTACTTAACCTTTTTTCTGTGTATTTCTCTGATCTTCAAATGATTCCTGATTAGGTATTCTGAGTTAATCGCTGAGTTATACGAACTGTTGGTAATGTTAGTGCTTGTTTTTATCATTGGACTTAACTTGAAGTTCAAGCAAAACATTTCCCGCCATATTAAGACATCACAGTATCTAACAGGTGTGTTTTATACATTTGGTTTCCAGTGTACTGTTACAAGTGTGTGTATATTTAAACTCTCCGGGCATTTACTTTTGATTAAACTTAAACTTTTTATATATTCGCCTGCTGTAAAGAACGTGAACAAACTCTCTTTTACGTGATGACTTGAAAAAAATTGTCGCAATAGACCTGGCATTTTGATAGCACCTCTAAATGCAAAGACAAGTAGTGGCTGGTATTGAAGAAGGTGCAGTTTTCTTAAGAATATTTCTTGATAAACGAGAACAGAGCTCTTAAACTAACAGGTTCGATAACTCTGAAATTAAGCATCTCGAGATAATTTCTATTATATACTTCCTCCCTTTTAAAAATGAAGAATTCATTTCTCCAGGTTTACCACAATGTTTTGTTGCATCCTGGGGTCATCGCCAGGAAGGGACATGTTCTGCAGACGACATGCTTCCATCCATCGCCACACGCTCACCATTTCAAACTCACTATCCAATTGGCGCTGAAAGGATAAGCGCTGTTTCACCTAGCGGGGCCTCCCCCCCCCTCGGTCACTCATTGCGTCGCTGGCGCCCGGCGGGCGACGGGCAGCGGCGGCGTGCCTAGGCGCTGGCTCGCCAGATCGCGGGAAGTGGCTTTTAGGGCGAAGGATAATCCGCTGGCGCCCACCCTCCGGCTGGAGGACGCGCTCGGGGCTCCGGTTACAGCCCACCGCCCCGTCGGCGCCGCCCCCCCCGCCCCGCCCCGTCCCCACCCATCTCGCCCCGCCCCGCCCCAACACGCTCCGCCCCGCCTCGCCACACCACGCCACGCTCCGCCACTCCCCACCACGCCCCGTCACGCCCCGTCACGCCCCGTCACACCCCGTCACGCCCCGCCCCGCCCACGCTCCCACTCGGCCGCCGTCTCGTGTTGACTTGTCTAGACTCCGATGTCCTGTCCGCCCTCGTATCATCCGCGACCCACTCCCATTCGTTTCCCACTCTGCCTGGATTCACCCCTCCCCGCCATGACCGTTCTGCGTCTCTTTCGGTTCCGTCACTGTGCAGCCTCCCCCTGTCCTGACCCGTCCTCGCCCCTTCCCACTCCGTGTATGCTCATCCCCGTTTCAACTCCTCCTACCCAGACTTTTGGTTCCGTCAGGCCTTCCCCGTACCTCCTCTTCGTACCCGCTCCGCTCCTTCCCTCCCGCTTTCTTGACCCCGTTCCCCTCGGTTCCGTCTCACACGTTCCGTATTGACCGGTATTGACGCCCAACCTCCTCCCATCCCCTGCCCTTCTTGGACCCGCATCCTCCTCCCACCACATCCCCACCTTCAACTCATTCTGTACTGCCCGATCCGTTCCGCCTTTGCTGCCCCGCCACCACCGCGCACATCCTTCATACCTGCCTCCCTTCCCCCTCTGCACACTCCCTCGAACCCACTTCCTCCTTCCGTCCCGACCTGACCCGTTCCACTCTCCACTCCAGCCACCGCACTAACACTTCCACTCGTATCATTCCGCTTCAAGCAATCCCTACGTCCACTCTTTGCACGCGTTCCACGGACCCTCATTCTTCCCAACCCCTGCTCCCCGCTCTCCTACCACCCTTCCCCCCCCCACGGCATCTCTGCGTACCCAGCGCTGAGGGCGGCCCTTTCATTCCAAATGAGCGTCCTTCCACGTCTTTATGCCATCTCTGAGAAGGAGATTAAGGTAATCTGCTAATAAACCCCGTGTACTCAGCAATTCAGACATAGACGTAGTGTTCTTTGAAAGCGTGAGGTTCCTGAGCATTCCGAAGCAATGTAGAAAGGCCTGAAAGCACCAAATCGTTTCCAACTCATTCAAAGATGTGCTATTATTTACTAGTATGTTGCACAAGTTATTCGAAACAAGGACAATAACCAGCAAAACCAGGACAATACCCGATTCACTATGGTTTGATACAAAAGACCAACTCCATGAAGAATCTATTTCACCAAAAATCATACACTTAATATTCAATTTCTACTCTAGTTTAATCCAAAGTGTCCAGACTCGTAGTATTCAAAGTCGGCACAAATCATACTCACACAATTGGAACTGAAAATAAATGTACCTTTCTTACATTCCTTAAAACGTTTTCTGAACTTGATGCGGAGAAGAGGTAGCATTAAGGATTCCGCCAACACTGGATTAGAATTAAACAGTAAATTTACCGTGAAATTCGCCAATACGTATGAACATTTAAACAAAATAGGTCCGTTTTTACGTCAACAATGCAAATACCAAATCTAAGTAAGAAAAAAATAATACGATTAAATATTTTTATTCTTTCGCGTACTACTTCGGTGTTTTCAAGAAAGTATTGCAATGATGCGACAAAAACGTAAGATTCCGACCAGAAACTCTTGCCTCTTGTGGGACCTCCAAATCGAAAAACTAAATACATATTCTTCTAATGTATAGTAAATTACCTCCTCCAACTCTTTACAGTCCGCCACGACGATGGGTCTAGCGTTGTGAAAGCTGGGGAAGAAAGGTGGTAAAATACCAACATGTCATTTCGCCGGCATCCCAACATCATGGAGTGCCCAGCGCAAAATCCTGCTGTATGGAGACTCTACGACAGAGAGTCAGTCGTTGCTATCAAGACGTTAGGGATCACGTCTCGAGGCGATATACTGATTATCTCGTTAATTGGTTTCAAGAGCTCTGTTAATCTCTACACCCAATTTTTAAATTATGATTGAAACAATTCAGCATTGGTAAGTGCATAAAGGTGTAGAAAAGACTGTAGGTGCAGCTTAGTAAGTGCAGAAAGGGAACTTCGTAGTCCCCTCGGGAAGTATAGGGAACTCAGGTAATCCTAAACTTTTGAGAATAACTTAGTTACCACGTCTTTAAGAGGAAAATGTATGTTATTTAATAACTTAATGTAGACCGAACCCAAGTTGTATGGGTCCTTGATACCAAAAAATAGGTTCACTGCAAAATGCCACTCTCTGTCCGATTGTGAATAACTTTAATGAGCAAACCGTGAGCAAGACTTTCATCAAAATTGATATTTACCTATACCTGTCTGATATCTCGGCTCCGTAAATTTGAAACAGATATTTTTACAACTTTTTCAAAATTTTCTGAGAAATGAATCAAATATTTTTCTTCATTTTTTCTCATAAGACAAAAACGCATATAAAAATGACCCATGTTTCATTTTTGTTGATCTAAATTTTTGAAAATGTAAAAGTTTAACCTTTTTTTCGGCGTCTTCCTACAATTAAAATTTTGAAAACATATTTTTTCTTTACATAAAATTTGTTTTCCTTTGTTAATTCTTTAATTAATGACAAGTACATTTTAATAAGGATTAATAATTTTTGTGTAATTTTGAATAAATTTAGGCAATAATAAAAAAAATGTTTCTCGAAAATGGCTCCATTTTTTTAACTTTTTATACAGATAGTGCTGTATGCATTGAATAAACGTCATTTTGATGAATTATTTTAATTTTTCAAAAATTATACATAAATATAATTTTTGTGAAATATTTCTCAAGTAGTTAATATTTTCATTGCGGGCGGTTTTACCCATTGTTGCATCGATGAGTGCAAGTCCTTCAAATTATTTTTTATGAAGTTTGTCGAAAACTAAAGTTTTTAAAGAAAAAGTGCTCAAATTGCCGCATTTTAAGAAACAATTTTTAAAACGACTTTTTCTAAAAACATTTCATTAAAGTCTTGTGTATCCTAGATTTACTATTATCCGATATTCTCAAAGTGATATTTAAATTCAACTTGTACCCAAACATTGGGAAATGTCTTTTAGACGCCGCTAGGCAGAAGCTGGAAAGAGGGTGAGGTAAAACCGAAAAACTATCTCACAAAAAGAGATAATGAAATTAAATACATTAGAAAATCCGTGCCATTTTGTAGCAGCACTATTTTATGTTTTGTATTTTTATAACAGCTTTTGAGTGGTATAAAAATATGCAAGTATAAAATTTATTCCTGTAAAATATCAGTTGAATATAAAGGAACCCGACATAAAAGTTGGATTGCACGCTTTGGTTGTAGAGATGTAATGCATCTGTTATTACAATTGTTCCCTGCATATTCAAATATGAATAAATTAGTTCGTCTGTTGCGTGTCTGTACGTAGTTGACATGCATGTCCCCCGCATTTGCTACATCAATTGGACACTGCTAATATCCATGCCGTGACCAAGTGTGTAGTATGAGTTGTAGCACAGATTCTTAACTATTTCTGAATACAGAGTACTTAATTTATAATATAATATATAAAGGTATATTATTCATATTACGGTGGAGTAAAATATCACTGACAATGTCACTTAAAAACAAATGAGAGTTTAATTTATTATTACGATTATATTCACGTATATAATAGTTTTAGAGAGTTACAATTAATGTTTTTGAGAGCCTCTAGTAAAAGCGATTCCTTTAGGATATTCAGAGCGTGTTCATTTTTTTTAGCAGTATTGCTATAAGTGAAACGATGGTCAATTGTTCAGATAAAGCACATACAAGGAACGTCAACCAGTGTTTCTTTTCCATTCATTAAAAATATATTTTATTCTATCTATATTTTTTATCCATCTTCTATCTATTTGTAGAATATTATTATGGTACCATTATAGGAAAAATATAAATCTTGAAATCTACCCAAATCTCCATCTGCAGACACTGTTCCGACACTTGGAAGCATTAACAATCATTCAATTTCATTATTGAACTCGTATACTTCGGAGACATGTATACGCTATTGAAAATAAAAAAAATATATATTACAGAACTGGAAGGTTGAATTTGGGATTTCATCACGTAGATAATCCTACAACATGCAGCATACGTCAACGCATCCTCAGCAATATGCAATACGCCGCAGAAATATTGAATTTCTTCCGAATCCAGCTCGCGCTCGAGAGCGTGGCTCGCGGCGAGTGGGGAGAGGGCTCGGCCGAAGAGAGCGATTGCTGTATTAACTCAGGAGGCGCGCGCGAGAGAGCGCGCGTGCAAACACAAAGAGCTTGCGCAAGCGCCTCAACGACCCGTCTTGGGTACACATATCTTATCGTGTATATCTAATACGACGCTCCTTGGAAGGCGCGGAAATGCAGGCGCGGCATCGTGACTCACGCTGCGTCGACGGCGGTAGGGGCGCTGGGAGGGGGCTGGAATGGAGGGGTCTGAGGCGAGGATGTATGGGCGGGGGGAGGTTGGCGAAGGTGCGGGGCGGCGAGGGCGGCGGGGACGACGGGGGTGGCGACTGCGGCGAAGGCAGAGGGGCGGCGGAGACAACGGAAGCGGCGAGTGCATTGGGGTCGGCGGGGGCGGCGGGGTCGGCGGGGTCGGCGGGGTCGGCGGGGGCGGCGGGGGCGGCGGGGGCGGCGGGGGCGGCGGAGGCGGCGGGGACGGTGGGGGCGGCGGGGGCAGCGGGGGCGGCGGGGGCGGCGGGGGCAGCGGGGGCGGCGGGGGCAGCGGGGGCAGCGGGGGCGGTGGGGCTGCTGGGGCGGCGGAGCTGCGGGGCGGCTAAGGCGGCGGGACGGCGAGGGCGGCGGGGGCGGCGAGGGTGGCGGGGGCGGCGGGGCGGCGGGGCGGCGGGGCGGCGGGGGCGGCGGGGGCGGCGGGGGCGGCGGGGGTGGCGGTGTGGCACGGCTGCAGCGGCAGCTGCGCCCTGCTGACACAACAACGCGCCGCAGCCACCCCCACCCCCGCCTTCGCCCCTTCCAGCTTTCTGCTTCGCCACCTGTGAGCTCGCAGCTCTTTTTGGGGGATCCTCCGACCTCGCACGCGGCGGATTCGGGAGAGTATTCTAATCGAGTAAAAATGCCATGTCACGGTTTTTGTGGTGCGATATGCATGAGGAAGGGCTGTCATCCGAGATGCGCGGTTTGGAAGTCTGTACATCTGGAAGTTTGGCCCTCGTCTGCAATTTCGTAAGACCGTGAAAATCAGACATCGACTTTCTTTTTCCAAACTTTGCAGAGGTCTTTACTTAGTTATACCTTCTGATCGAGTATGAAGGTTCTTTATACATTAATTGAAAATCATTTATTAGAATTTTGATTAACATTTTTTTACCACTTAATATTGAAATATGTGAAACATTCCTGTGATCATTCGTTCATTCTTTTTTCTGACAATTCTTTCTTTGAATGTTTATTACTATTGTATGAATTTGTATTTTGTAAAGAAACACTATTGTTAAAAGTATTCTATAATAAATGAAATGTAGAAAAACATTAAAGTGGTAGAGAGATTCTGGTGTAAACTTTAGCTAAAGCTAAATCTGCTATTTATGCTTCAGGTTCAGAACTCAAATTTGCTCCTGAGTGATTACAGAAAAGAAAGGAAGGAAAGAAAGAGGGAAAAAGGAAGAAAGGAAAAGAATGAAAGGAAGAAAGAAAGGCAAAGAAGATAGATATATAAATATAGAGAGAAAGAAGCGTGGTATGAAAGAAATAAACAAACAATGAAAATAGAAACAAAGAAAGAAAGGAAGAGAGATGATTCACAGTGTTTATTTCAGGTAGTTATTTTTCTACAAATCCACCATGATTTTTCTTTTTAATGGAATGAATGTCTACTTGTTTTATTTTGATTTCACTAAATAATTTACCTGTTTTTTCAACTTTTACATGCGTGCCTTGAGCAAATAATATTACCATTGTGAACACAAAGTTTACATTCCTGACGTGATATTGTATAGTTTCGAGTTCCTTGCTGTTAACTGTGATAAAATACAACGATGCAAGTTTGGCAGGAGATGGAAATGTGTATTATTTGCAGCAATGTGTAAAAATGGACGGAATGAAGTGAATATACCACATCAAAATTGCTGCTGAGTCAATCTTCTTGAGCTGTAGTTATTCCGCGGCAAACAGTTGCCATCTACTGGAGTTTCGCATTTTTTCTTGAATGTGTGTGTTCTTTTTTTCAAAGTTTCGAACTCACACTCCACTAAATTCAAAATACCATAATCCGCGTAGAATGCATGGGTTATGGCTGCTTACAGGAAATATAGATTTCACTTTCCTGAATGTCCGGAAAGGAAACCATCAAATTGCAAATATATATCGAGAAAATCGCCAAAAATCGAGATTAAAATATATCTTTCTTCTTTCTTAGGGGTTTAAATGATTGGCACGACGACTGATTTGGTTATTAATCTCATGTATGCTGAATGTTTTTTCCTGGGAGATGAAGGAGATTCCTTAGATAGCGTAGTGCATGTGTGTGTGTGTGTGTGGCGAGAGAGCGGAACGAGGAAGGGGAAGGAAGGAAAGATCGAGCGCGGTCCTCGGCCCGTTTAAGGTACTACTTCACCTGGTATTGATCAGTGAAAACAGCCGATCAGATCAGCCCGTCGGTGGAATTGTTCTCCACTCAGTGGATGAATTCGACCTAGCTGTCTAGCTAGAGTTGAAAATCCGACACCGTCGGGATTCGAACCCTAAGATTTTCTGGTTAGAAATACTGCAGAGACAGCGATAATCCCGAATCTGGACTAAACACAGTCTCATTAAGGGGATAGGACCCACAGTTTTCGATTGATTTGCGTTGATGACTCATGTTGCAGCAAAACGTGCGTTGCGAGTTTCACGTTCCCATTCAGATTTCTGTAAATCTTAATCCTCAGCATTTTACATTTTTTGTTTGATATCTTTTTGATGAATCCCTGTGGGACAATTTACCCTCCGAAAGCAGCACACTTACCGACTTTATGATGGTCTTTTATAACCCGTACAAAGCCGTTATGATACCTAAGTGTGTCATACATTGAGGGGATAATTAATTTATACATCTTTATTCCCATGAAATTAGGATGTAAATGTTTGCGTACATGGTCCTTAATATTACTATTAATATAATATAAATAATAACAATGATTATTTACTTTTATATTAACCGCCTTTAACTTACACTTTCACTTATTACTGAGAATTTTACATGTTATTTTATTTCTTGTTGTGCTTGTCCATAAACTTCTTACTTCACGTTTTGTTTGTCTTCCCAACGAGTCTTCAGTCTCCCAACTTGATTAGTTGCCGGTACATTGTTCCAGTCTTTAATGGTACGAGTTGTAAAAGAGTATGCCTCGGAGTGCGCTTGATCTTTCCCACCTCTTCCTTGTCCTATCATCATCCCTTACACAAACACGCACTATACTACCACACATACCAGGAGACCGGTCGAGAGCTTAGAGCTTGTCCCGGTTTGGGCGGAGCCCCACTTGTTGGGAGATATCCGGTTGGGGAAAAGCCCTCTAGACGACGGTAGGTCGGCGCCGGATCTCACCATACAGCGCAGGAAAAACACAGTTAACTCCAGAGCAAAACATGCACTACACTTACGGGACGAATGACCTAAATAGTCGACGCGCCAGGAATCACGAAGAATCGATCAGTCGATCATTGGCCGCGAGGGGCACCCGTGGGCGACCGGCGAGCCAATGAGCGATGGCGAGCGCGGCTCTCGAGCGGGAGCGAGCGGTCGAGGCGCGCGCGGCCGCCCGGATCAATAGCGGCGTCGAATCCGAGGGCGCAAAGCGGCGCGGGCGCTCCTCTCCGCCGCCGCCGCCGCCGCCGCTCGCGGGAGACACGGGCGGCTCTCGAGCGACGGCGCGCGCCCGCCCCCCGCCCCCGCCCCCGCCGCAGCACTGTGCTCCCGGATGGCTCGACCGCGGGCAAAATCAGTCAGTTACGAGACAGTTTATCGACCAGACGGACCGGGAGAGATGGCTCAGGGCATCAACTGATGACGCAGAAACTCTTGTCTGGAGTCCAAGTTTTGAGATGAGTCATCTGGCTCGAGTCGAAGTTTTGAGATTTTGAAGAACATTCTTTAAAATTTGAGAGCACTTTACATGAAGCCCTCCGGATATTTTCAAAATTTTCTCAAAAACGGCTCCAAATATTTTAAAAAAATCAGGTAAGAATGGAGTAACTTGCACTTATTATAGTGTCATAGGTCCGATTTACAAGGTTAACTCTGGATTTTCAAAAATTTCAAAAAATATGATTTTTTTCTGTACTTTAAAGAAAGAAAAGTCAGACATATTGATTTATTATCGGCAGAGGTGTCTCAGGGCGTCAACTGATGTCTCTTCAGTCCCTCTGACCGAGAGGTCCTAGGTTCGAGTCCCGACGGATTTTCGGCACCAGCTTGACAGATTGAGTTCAGTCACTGTCTGGAAGCGAATTCAAGCGACCGGCTGATCTGGTCGGTAGTTTTCCGTGGTATTTCCGATCAACTCAACCGAATGCCGGAGCAGCTCCCTACCAAACGGGTCTCGGAACACGTGCGATCTTTCCTACCTCTCCTTTGTCCTATCCTCGCCCCTTACGCACACACTTATACTAACAGGCATTACACAAGCCTGCATGCCGCGAGAACGGTCGGGAGATTAGAGCTTAAGCTGAGGCGGTGCCCCGATGGTGGAGTTAGCAGGTTGAGGAAAATCTCGCTAGCCGACGATAGGTCGGCGCCGGATCTCGCCATACAGTGAGGGAAAAATCACAGCTACCTCCCGAGCAAAACATGAAATAACGGAACTAATGATCCCGGTAGTTGACGAGCCCGGAATCACTAAAGCAATCAATCAATGAGACGGAAAGGTAATAGCAAACGAGTGACGAAGGAGCGATGTCATGATAGTTCAATTCATTACGTCATGTTCAATCAGGGTCAATTTTTTTGTAAGACTGTACTGTTATATCGTCATAACAGAACCAAACAGAGGAATGAAAACTTTATTTAACTAAAAGAGCAATTGAAATTAATGGATTGTTGGTAAAGGTAGGTGTGGGTACTGTTATTTTCAGAAACAGTATTTTTATTACTTGGGCATTTTTTTTAGAGATACAAGTATTCAACAACACACACGACCGTTAATACAAATAGCGTGATTAGTTATTTGCTGTTTATCAGATTAATGACGATAGTAAATATTTTGTGAGTTTGTTATATAGATGAAACGCAACGGAGAAATGACAATCTTCCTTTAACGAATGAAGTCTGTAAAGGAATTTAACAGTTCATTGTTAGTTCAGAGCAGTATTGGTACTTTTCCCTTCTACGCCACATACAGATTTTACTGTTATTTGGTTTTATAAATAAAATCATAACAAATCTAAACATATTAAGTTGGATAGAAAGAAATTGTATGAGTACTTCTTAGAAGACAGTAACATTTCGATACGTAATATTGAACGAGTCGAGTTCGATGTCACAAATAAAGTCTCTATATCAGTATAATGATGTTAATGACTACGTTTTACAGTGTCACAGATCTGAATGAAAGGCCTCAGCATTTTTGCTCCTCCTAGATCATAAAGAGAAATTGTAGTGACATTATTATTAACGATTAAGCATTGTTTATGGTCTGAATAAAATAAACATATTGAAGCGAATCAATTTTATTAACAAGTCATAAGACACTTCTTAAATGTTAATATTGCTAGAGTACGTCTCCTTCAACTAGGAATTTAAAATTGTTTTACTGTCAATGCAGTCAGTACGTCAGTGCAGAAAACTATTTAATGGGTCAACCAACTCATAACCCAGTATAACAGTCTCTTGGATTGAACTCAAAAGAAAAAATATAGGAAAAAAGAAACAATTTGATTTGGACATTCATTAAGATTTTCTACAAAACTATTATAAAGGGAAATGTGAAAGGAAATTGAGCTACAGGAAGTAGAAGAAATGAAATGTTGCTGACCATTAAGAACAGGAGACGTAAGAAGAGATGAAAAACAATGCACAAAACTGAAGAGGTGTAGATTCACCGGTCTGTCGTAGAGCATATATGCTAAGTATATAAATTATAAAACAAAGAGGAAGAAAAAATAAAAACATATTTTCGGTAGCACTCTTTTCTCTCAGTCTTACTGTAAAACTTGCATTCGCGTTGGGTGAAAATAAATTGATAACTTCCACAAAAATGTCACTAACTCTGCAGCATTGACAACGCTTCTAAGAATAAGAAAGAGTCATTCGAGCTATGAAAGGAGTTTCATGTATGGCGAGTGAGAAAAACAGCAAACTAATCCTCAATTCTTTTAAAAGTCTTCTTCGGCCCTTGATACTATACTTCCCTGAGGTTCGTCAAGGATTCCCCGTCTACTTCCCCGTCTCCTCCTCCTCTTTCTCCTCCTCCTTCTCCTCCTCTTTCTCCTCCCACTTCTTTGCTGTCGCCTCCTCCATCACAACCCCGTTCCAATACTGCACCTGACGCTTTCGCCGAATCTAAGCTCGGGGAGGTGAGAACAGTGGAAAAAGGAAACTGGATAGGGAGTGGAGGAAGGGGGATCTCCATATCCGAAGAACTTACGTGTTTTAAAACGAATCTACTTTTAAGTCTTAATGTGTCCTCATGTTTGCGGGACTTTCACACAACAATAAACAAAAATCATTAACAGACAATAAAGATCATGGAGCAGTAGATAGTTTTGTTCCAAACGTGCTTGAATGATGAGAGTCGACCAGATGCGAAAAGAAAGTAACTTTGTCCGCCCGGCGCGCCTTCCACGCCACCGTGTGTCGCCGTCGGGAGACAGTGCGAGCGTGCGGCTGCACCGGCGGAGCGTCCCGCTCTATCTGCCTCCTCCTCCTCCTCCTCCTCCTCCGCCGCCGCCGCCGCCCCGCCCCACCCCCGCACCTGGTGCCTCCGCCACGGCCAAAGTTCGCCCGCGGCGAGGCGGGGGGCGGCGGCGGGTAGGAGGGCGAGGGGGGCGGGCGTCTCCGGGGAGCCCTCGCGCTGTCGCTCGAGGAGCGTTAGCGCCGCCCCCGCCCCCGCCTCCGTCCCGCCCCCTTCCACCAACTTCCCTCCCTTTTCGCTGTTTCCCCATCCCACCCTAATGCGTGTACGATACGAGCGATCGATAAACGCTAGTCGGATTTCTTACCCACCGCGCGACACTTTCCAAGGCTGCGGCGGGGGGCGGAGGCGGGAGAGGGGAGGGGGTGGCGGGGTGCGGAGGGGAATCGGGTGTGGAAAATCGCAGTTGTTCGCCGGAGTTCGCGGCCTGCTGTTAGCCCTGTCCTTTCTCTTCGCCGCGCCGCGGGAAGGGAAATATGTTTTCGTAGCCTAAGCACACGCCACCGCCGCAAGGCCTTGGGAGCTCGGAGCCCTGGCGTTGCCGGGTCTCCGGGACTTCTTGCGCTTTTCTAAGAGCTGTTGCACACAACTTCGTATTCCCCCCGGCAGATCTACGGCGCTTCTCGCGGCGTTTTCGCGCGGCGTTGACAGTACGTACGTTTAAGGTGGAGGTGGCAGCTTTTCTGTGCTTCCCAAAATGTACGCCAGTTGTATCGATCACATTTTATACAGGTTTATTTAGATGAGTTAAGATTTTATGAAGATTCTAAGGGCGTTTCAAGCCTTTTTCAACATTACCGAGTTTTGTATTTAGTTTAAGTTTTAGTTGTATTATTTAACAAGACACTTAATCTGTCTGTGACCGCAGCACCGTTACAAAATATTAATAGAGGATTGATCCAGGCTCTTTCATTTGTATAATAAGCTAAATTATGGTTTACGGGTGTAAAATAGTTTTCTAATAATCTTTTTAATTATCTACATATGTAATTACATAGACAGTACAATCATGTAGAGAATTACACAGACCTTTTGGAGAGATGATGAACGTTTTGATATTGTTTCTTTAAAAATATATCGTTATGTAACAGTTTTTTTAACAAAACTCGATTTACGAAACTGCTATTAATCACCCATAAATAATGAAACATATGATATATCTCAGAAAACTCCTTCAATTGTTTTCTTATATGCCATTCATTTGTTAGCTAAAATCGTCACACTATATAAAAAATTCCTATATTATCCATTTGAAACGATTTCGTAAGAAGTTTTAATTTTGAACATCAAAGCCGAGGAAACGTCAGGAGGAAACAGCTGACTCTTGAAGACCGAGGTATCATATACTTATGAGCTCATTTAATTGGTTGTAAACATTTTTAAGTTGTTATTTGATCAATAACTTTTCTTGTAATCAATAACTATTCTTATGAAATGAATTTTGAGGTTATGGCTTCTACATGTCCGGTATGTGACCTCCTTTGCAATGATGATTCGGAGAAATCTTTTGTTTGTGACAGTTGTGGAAATCCATATCATGTCTCGTGTGCTGGTTTATCTACATCTGAAGTCAAATGTCTTGAGTCAAAAAAACGAGTTCTGAAGTTTTTTTGTCCCGAATGTGAACAGGGCTTCAAGGCATTACCACAGGTATTGAGCAAATTGAATAAACTAAATGAGGAAATATTAAACATCAAAAAATTTATGGGAGAAACAAGAAATGCCGATTTTGATAGGTTAAATTCATTTAATCCTGTGGAGATTTATAGTGAAGTGGCAGAACGCATTGATAGACAAAAGAATTTGATGTTTTATAACCTCAAAGAATCGAGTTTTGATTCGCCCGAGGAAAGAAAAAATTATGATGAGAAACAGGTGATCTCGGCATTGAAAAATATTGCAAACTTCAATGAGGAAAATATTAAAGTTTATCGTGTTGGTAAGTTCATAGATCATGATCATATTAGACCAATCAAGATTAGGTTTGAAAATTCTGATACAGTTTTATCTTTACTGAAAAACAATCGTAAAATCCCGGATCCACTCAGAATCTCATCTGATCTTACCAAGAACCAGAGAGATTATCTGAATAAATTACGAGATGAACTTAAAACAATAAACAAGAATAAAACAACAAAAACTATTAAGTTTATTAATGGAGTACCTCAAATAGTAGATATTAAAGTAAAGAAAAATGAAAGAATTCTGCGACCGAGAGCTCAGAATCAAAACAATCAAAAAAACGTCTAAATTATCACGGACTTTGTTTCTATTATCAAAACGTTCGTGGATTACGCTCAAAACTCAAAGAAATTGCTGCGAATAAATATATATTTTGTGATATTGATATAATTGTGTTAACTGAAACTTGGTTACCTGATGATATATATGATTCCGAACTAAGTTTAGATAATTATAATATTTATAGAAAAAATAGGAGTGATATTACTAGCCATAAAACGACAGGAGGTGGTGTATTGATAGCAGTCAACAAAAGTTTGAGAAGTAAGCAACTGTGTGCTTTCGAAAACGTAGAACATGTTTTTGTTCAGATTACTTGTGAAGGCAATGATTATGTAATAGGCGCTTCATATCTTCCTCCTTATGTAAATGATCAACTTTTTAGCGATCACTGCTCATCAATTATTGAGATAGATAATACTTTAAATCAATTAAAGATATCGCCCTATTACATATTGTTTGGTGATTATAACCTGCCACGTGTATTTTGGGAGAAAAATAAATATTCAAGTTATGCCACTTTTAGTGATGATACAACCAATAGAGAGAGAAGCTCATCTTCCATTCTATCCGATACTATATCTTTTTTAAACCTGTACCAGGTTAATACAATCCATAATGATTTTGATGTGATGCTAGACTTAATCTTTACGAATTTGCAAAATTTGAACATTGGAACCACAGATGTACCCATAGTGAAAAAAGATGCTTATCATCCACCCATTACAGTTGATCTCTTGGGAGAGTATGTCGATGGCGAACCTAATTATACGAAATGGTATTATGATTTTAAATCAGCTGATTTTATTTCAATTCAATATTTCATGGGAAACATATATCATTGTATTGCAAAGGCCGTAAACACTGAAGAAATGGTAAATATTTTTTATGCGAATCTTTATCACAGTTTCGAACTTTACGTACCAGTGAAAAAGATATTTTCCTCAACATTCCCAAAATGGTACAGTAAGGAGTTGAAAGAGTTAATAATTTCCAAAAACCAAATCCACAGAACATATAAGATAAACAACAGTAATGATGCTTACCAAAGTTTTTCCCAACTTCGTAAAGAACGTAAAGTGATAGCTAGCAGGGATTTTGATAATTATCTTCTCAATGTAGAAAATTCAATTAATTTGGATTTTTAATTTCAATTAATTTTGGAATTATACAAATAACTTGAGAGGCTGCAACGATATACCTGTAATGATGATAATGGACGAACAAACATTCGATAATTATGAATCAGTCGTTGATGTTTTTGCTGATTTCTTTCAAGCTGCATATAAAGATCCAAATGTGAAACGCATACCAATTCAAGATATAACACCGAACATCATTAATATGTGTTTCGAACGATTTCTGAAGTGTTTGAAGAAATCAACTCTCTCAGTTTAAACACATCTAAGGGTCCTGACGGCGTTCCAGCTATGGTGCTACAAAAATGTAATTTCATTATGTCACAGATATTATGTTTGATATTTAATAAGTCCTTATCCGAAGGATGTGTACCAAACCTATGGAAAACATCATTTATTACACCAATATACAGGGTGGTCGTTTTAACTTGAGACAAGTGAATATCTCGAGAAATATGCATCCTACGAAAAAAGTGTTCGAGATAAAAAGTTAATATTATCGTGGGGGACATCAGTCAGTGCTAAAAGTAGCCACCCCCCGCCCCCCCTTTGGGGGGGTCGGGGGGGTCACTTTCATATCTTAAATGGGAACCCCCATTTTTTATTGCAGATTTAGATTCCTCATAAAAAAAGAAGTAACTTTTATTTGGGACATTTTTTCCAAATTATTGATAGATGGCGCTGTAATCGCAGCAAATGCCATGAGTTACCGATTCTGTTGGAAGATGTACCACTTGCAATACGACAGAACATGTGGTTTCAACATGATGGTTGTCCGGCACATTACGCCGCAATAGCCCGAGAAGTATTAAATCGCGAATTCAGTGGTCGTTGGATCGGTAGAGGGGGTCCAGTAAATTGGCCTCCTAGATCACCAGATCTTACGTCGCCGGATTTTTTTCTGTGGGGTTACCTTAAAGACAAAGTGTATGCAGAAGTACCTACAACTCGACAAAACATGATAGAACGTATCAGAAATGCTTGCTTAAAAATTACACCGGATATGCTTTCGAGTTGTGTAGCTGCATTTGAAGCTCGAATTAATAAATGTATCGAAATGGAAGGCGGACATTTTGAGCATTTGTTGTGAACTACAAAAGAGGCAAGGGGCTTCCCGAAGTTAAGCACCCCAATGGTGAGAGGCAAGGGGACTCACCTTAAACCAGCACCCCGATGGTGAGAGGCAAGGGGACTCACCTAAAACAAGCACCCCGATGGGAACAGTAACTACTACGTCCACGTCGTTGTTCCTGGGTAACGCTAAAAGTAGTTAAGAGCTTTGAATAACATAACAGGTTATTATTTGTTTGTTTTGCAAAAGCGAAATCTAATAATTTCCAATTTTTCGTATTCCAGTCTATTTTTTGTTATTACAACGCCATCTATCAACAATTCGAGAAAATATCCTTAATAAAAGTTACTTCTTTTTTCATGAGGAATACAAGTCTGCATTAAAAAATGGGGGTTCCCATTTAAGATTCCAAAGTTGCCCGCCGCTCCACCCCCAGGGAGTGGAGGTGGGGGGTCATGTTTTGAGTCATACGATAAGTTTTTGAAAAATATTAAACACATGTTTTGCAGTTTTTCGATCCAATGTGAATTTCGCAAGATATGAGACCGTTTCCTTCATTTTTCTAGGGAATCGGGATAAATAGTTTTTTCCGATTTTAGCGCCATCTATTAATAATTTGGAAAAAATGTCCCAAATTAAAGTTACTTCTTTTTTTATGAGGAATCTAAATCCGCAATAAAAAATGGGGGTTCCCATTTAAGATATGAAAGTGACCCCCCCGACCCCCCCAAAGGGGGGGCGGGGGGTGGCTACTTTTAGCACTGACTGATGTCCCCCACGATAATATTAACTTTTTATCTCGAACACTTTTTTCGTAGGATGCATATTTCTCGAGATATTCACTTGTCTCAAGTTAAAACGACCACCCTGTATAAATCAGGCGACAAACAAGATGTGAGAAACTACCGTCCTATTTCAATTATGAACATCATCCCAAAGGTATTTGAATCTATTATCACAAAAAAACTTGTCACTTTAATAAATCCGTTTATAATTTCACAACAACATGGATTTTTGCCAAAAAAACTGTGGAAACAAACCTATTGGAATTTAGTCAAAACATATTAACATCATTAAATAATTATTTTCAAGTAGATGCTATTTACACGGATTTTTCGAAGGCCTTTGACTACGTTAATCATAGCATTTTAATTGCCAAGCTGAAATCTTTCGGTATTTGTGGTAATTTATTAAATTGGTTTGATAGCTATCTATCCAAGAGGACGCAATATGTTAAATATAAACAATTTATATCAAAGGAAATCATAGCGACATCTGGTGTTCCTCAAGGATCACACCTTGGACCTGTATTATTTAACATATTTATAAACGATTTGGGTAATGAATTAACTAATGTTAAATTTTTATTATACGCTGATGACCTCAAACTATACTCTGCAATAACATCAACCCAGGATATTATTGCGTTACAAGAATCTCTTAACTCCCTTATCAACTGGTGCGGAAGTAATGATCTTGTTCTTAATATATCGAAATGCAAATCGATCACATTTTCTAGATCTAAGAAAATTATACAAAATAATTACTATATACAAAATGTACAATTAGATAGGGTGAACTCCATAAAGGATTTAGGAGTAATTTTTGACAGCAAACTTCAGTTTGGTGAACATTTAGATAAAATTGTCACAAAATCTCTTCAAAAACTGGGGTTTATAAAGAGAACATGTCAAAAATTTAAATCTGTACAAACGTTTAGAATATTGTACATCTCCCTCATTAGATCAACACTGATGTATGCTTCATCAGTTTGGACACCATATTTTAAAGTACATAAACAAAGAATAGAACGTGTTCAGCATAAATTTTTCAGGTTGATTGCTCATAAACTACATCTTCCAGATCCATTTTTAAATCACGATTATACTGAATTATCAAACACACTAAAACTGCCGTCTCTCGAATCTTTGCGAAGTGTGAGCGATATGCAATTTCTGTATAAAATGTGTAATAATGTTTTGAACTGTCCTGAGCTAATATGCAAATTGAATTTTTTTGTCCCAAACAAAATCACGCGCAGATTTAAAACATTCTATACACCAAATTATAAATTATTATATACGGGTAATATGCCAATAAACAGAATGTGTACATTAGCCAATAGTTTCGAACTAGACTGCTTTTGTGATAACATGAATATTACCTTCAAGTTTATAAAAAACGCTGTATATAAATATGAATAACTTTGTATTCCTGATTGATATCGTTGCAATTGTAATTTATATATATTAAAGCTGGATTATTCCTATTTTAGGCTTTAAGGTTTCACTATTGAGATATGATTTGTCGTAACCACTTTCAAACACCATATATTTTTGATGAACCTGAGGCTTGGTCAACAATGATTACTTGCTCAACATTATTTCATTGTACTTGCATCTATGGCCCTTTTGGGATATTCGTCGAGCATCCTTACCGATGTGAGAAGGATAAGGGGGAAATAAAATACCCCTCACTAGATGTACAAAAACTTGAATTGGACCAATCACTCTGTTTTCGTCGTTTATCTTATTATCTCATTACTACTTATTTCATATTGTAAAAACTGATATTTGATATTGATATTTCATGTTAATGTTTCTGACTGATATTTCATATTGTAAAAACTGATTCATATTGTATTTGATAGAATACCGAACATGTTATTATGAATTTCAAATATGTACAATTATTGTAAATTGGACAATTAGTCCGTGAAATATACTAAATAAATAAATAAATAAATCAAATGATCTTCACATAGTAATATTAATTTACTAGAAAATAGTTCTATGTAAATATATTTTCAAACTATTTAAAATTACCATATTGTTTGAAAATATACGACAAATGTAAATACATTTGTATATTCTTGAAATTTCATTGTTAAATGATGAATTTACGAGTAATCACTTGCTAAACAAATTTTGTCTTCTTAAGCTAAATACTTCGACTCTACTCTCACAATCTTCATACGTTACATTAAGAAGTTCTTTAGAAACATTAGTAACTTCAGTGGAAACAAATATACCAATATTTTCAGAAATCTGACTACAGACTGTGTTGTCTTCTCCATTATTTATCTACCTTCCGCAATGATAGAGGGTTGCATTGTAAACTGTTGTGTCTGATACAGTTCGTGAAAATTTCGTGATTTTCGTGAATTATGAATCAACCTGAAAATGCTTTGCAGACAATATCAGTCTGTAATAAGGAAGATTTAAAAATGATTCAGAAAATTTTATTATTTACGTTCATTACACATTCAATTTTTTTCTTATAAAAGTCAGTTGATATTAAATACCTTTTTGCACCAACACCAACACTTTATGTATTCTTCTTTTTATTTGTAACTCCCGTACTCACCTGAAACATAAACAGAACAACTCAGTCAGTGAAATTTCTTTGAAACGTAAAACAGTATACTATGAAAATTAAATTAACATTTACGTAAAATTAAGTTTCAACATTTCATCACTAAGTTATTAGACATTAATAAAGTTCAACATTTGAAAATTAACATACAATCTCTTATTCAAATTTCAGTTTCATCTTAATATTCCTGTCAGCATTCCTGGATAAAATAGCAATATTTATCTGTCATCTTTTGGTTATAAAAATCTCTTTCATTTTCTACTCCATTCTTGTGCGGAGAAGGCATGTTATAATTCAAACTGAAGAGGAAAGACAAAAGCGTCGCTGCACGCGGAAGAGACAAACGTGCTCATGAGAAAGGGGCCGCGAGTTGGTCGGACGAGCAGATGAGAGAGGTGCATGCGATATCTGTAATTAGCGTCTTCAAATTGTGAACGCCACTCCGCGGTGACGTGGCGATGAGAGCGCATCCCGAATGTGTGGCTTTGGATCCGGCCGTGGATATGTTCGCTCTTTGAATGGCGGGTCGCCAGTCACGTACCCCCTCGGGTGGCGCTGGCCGTTACGCGGGCCGCAATTGTGATGGCGCTGTTCTAATCCCAGAGCCAATGGGAGCGACAATGATTGAAACGGACAATATACTTCCGCAATTACGTGCATGCAAAATAAAGAAGTTAAGCGTGGAAAACCTGCGATGTATTGTACTTCTGTTTAACAATTCACACGATTTCATTACTGGAATTACGTATCAATCATATGGTGTAGATGTCTTTCAATATTTCATTCATTATAAATGAACTTCTTCAACATTTTAAGTTATAGTAATACGAATAAAAGACATTTAACTTATTTGGTCATTAAGAAATAATTTTATATCGTAAAAACGTAATAGGCGTTGCTTCGTCCAGTTTTATTCACACACAGTAACATGAAATCCATCATAATTCAATATAGTATTTGATAACGAGTATACCGTGAAGGAAAAAAAAAGAGGGCCTGAAATTCAGTAGAGAGGTAATGCTCATTGTCCAAATATATCTTGCAATCAACGTCGTATTCGATGATTGTTAGTTTTTAAAAAATCTATGAAACACTCTTATACGTGACATACAGTTTTATATTCTACACATTTAGATATCAACATATTAAAGCTTTAAGTCGGATTGGTAAGTCAGAGTTAGAGGTCAAATTTAAGAACCAGCGCATAAAATTGGTTCGTTTGTTTCCAGTCGCAGATCTAGAAACACTAGAGAAAGTATTCCAGAGAAAATTATACGTAAAATAATTCTAAGTGGATACGTGACGTCTTTTCCAATTCGTTCCATTGTACTTGTACGTTGCAAAAAATATCCCTAGATATTAGACAGAGAAATGAAACAGAAAGGTGTGGATGGGAGGGAGAAGGAGGGGCGGGGTAGAGTGGGAAGAAGCGAGAGAATATGGAAGAGCTGGATGGAAGCGGTAGATTGTGAGGCATAGAGCGAGTAGGAATGAGTGACGAGAGAGAAAGAGTTCTGAGAAGCAGGAAGAAGCGAGAAAAAGAGAAAGAGTGAAAGAGAGAGTGTGGGTGAGAGTGAGAGGAATCGGAGAAGAGCAAATGGGAACGCGCGTGATTGGGACTGGAAAGGCAGAATGGAGAGACAGGGTCAGAGAGAGAGGGAGGGAGAAGTGAGAGGGAGAGAGAGGGAGGGAGAGGGAGAGAGGGGGAGAGGGAGAGAGAGGGAGGGAGAGGGAGGGAGAGGGAGAGAGGGAGGGAGAGGGAGAGAGGGAGAGGGAGGGAGAGGGAGAGAGGGAGGGAGAGGGAGAGAGGGAGGGAGAGGGAGAGAGAGGGAGGAAGAGAGACGGGAGAGAGGGGGAGAAAGACGGAGGGAGAGATAGGGAATGAGAGGGAGGGAGAGAGTGGGAGAAAAAAGAGAGAGCAGGAGGGTGTGGGCGTTGAGGGCAGCGTCGAACGAGGCAGCGAAGTGTGGCGAGGCGTGGCGAGGCGTGGCGCGGAGGGGCGTGGCGGGGTGTGGCGGAGAGGTCGCTCGGCTCGCAGGTGCCAGCGCGGCGTGGCCGTCGGACATGTGTTACTCTCATCAAACCATCAATAACCTATCACGTCATCCGATAGCCGCCCCTTCGTAATTATGATCGATTATCATACAAAATTCAGACGCCCAATCATGCTCGCCTGCTATTTGTATCAATATCGGGCGGCCCGGGTCGCGCACAATGACGCCGCGAATCCCGCGCGATGATGGAGGGCCCGCGGCTCGGGATAAGCGCCCGCCCTGCCCCCTCCTCCTCCGCCCCCCCGCCCCCTCCTCTTCCCCTCGCCCCGTCTTCCGCCCCCTCCTCCGCGCCCCACCCCTCGTCTGTGCCTCACTCCTCCGCGCCCGCGCCCTCTTTCATACCACGCCCCTCCTCTTCGCCCCGCCCCCTCCACCGCTTCCTCCTCCGCGCCTCAATCCTCTTTCGCGCCGCCCCTCCTCTGAGCCTCACCCCTCCTTCGCGTTCCACCCCTTCCTCTTCCCCCGCCCCGTCCTACGCCCCGTTCTCCGCCCCCTCCTCCGCCCTTGCCCCTTGCTCCTACCCTCGCCCCCTCCTTCGCGCCCCGCCCCTTACGCGCCTCAACCCTCTTCCACGCCGCCCCTCCTCAGAGCCTCACTCCTCCTCCGCGACCCGCCCCCTCCTCCGTGCCCCTCCCCCTCGTCGGCACAAACCTGTCTTCCGCGCCCAACCCTCCTCCGCAAGACGCCCCTTCCTACGCGCCCTGTCTCCTCCGGGCCACGTGCCCTCCTCCACGCCATGCCCCATCCTCCTTGCCCCGCCCTCTCCCCTGCGCCTCAACCCCTCCCTCGCGCCCCTCCCCTCCTTCGCAACCCCCCATTTCTCATTTTGTCAAAATAGTTCGACCAACATTTTCTCCAAATGCTTTTTCACATCAGTGTGTCGAGTTCACCAGAAAGGAAAAGAGATTTTGGTTGCGCCAGGTTAGTGTATGTGTCGTTGCTCTTAATTTAATTATATTTATTTGAATGACAATAAGGTATGCAATAAAATACCAATCTTGGTTGAGGAAAGAAACAACTAATATTATTTAAATATCGGAACAACGAAACAAAATAGAACGCAGATGGTAACATGACTTGGGGTGTCGCTCATTTCTTTTCTATATCGAGACTTTATTTGGACCATTTAATGTAACAAAATTTCGTACTCTCACTCTATCAGAAGAATACTTGTTGTCAAAACTTAAACTTCTGGTCCTTCTTCACGCAGTGTGAAAACCCGTGAAACCAACCGCAGTTCGTTGATGAGAAGAGAAATCTCGCTACATTTCTCTTACTCTATTCCTCCTCGTTCTGCTCCTCCTCCGCGCATTCTGCCAGTCACAATGGGCATTGCCCTGCGCCCTCCGGCAGCTCCCTTCGCTTTTCGCCGCATAACGACGACCCCGCATCTGCAACCCTCGCTCGCGCCCCCGCCCCTTCTCGTCTCCTCGCGGTACCGTCCCCTCTCCGCTTCCCTGATTCTAGGAATTCGCTCCCGCCTTGAATTGAATTGATTTTGCCTTATTTTACGTGGCGAGACTCGGGCTACCAGGCCCGCTCTTCCGTCTGACCACGCAAATTTTCCTACGCTCCTTTCATCAACTAGCAGAGAAAGGAGGTATTTCTAGGGCGAGAAACAGGCGATTTGAATTTAGCTCAGAGGCGTCATTTAGGCTTGAGGATCTTTTACATGCAAGTAAATCTACTAACATGGGACAGCCGGCTTTACTTCCCCTCCGAAGGAAGGCGTACGAAGGATTTTTTCGCCCTTAAAAATTCACCGCCGCCGCCTTCGCCTTACCACGCCCGTACCACTCTCCTTTTCCCGTCGACCCGTCCCGTACCTCTTCACATTGTGATCGAGAACCCGTCCCCATCCCCTCCTCCTGCTTTCTTGCCTTCTCCTCATCGCCGCCTGCTGAATGTTCTCGCTAGGTTCCATCTCTACCCTCAGCTGTCTGCACCCACGAGCGGTGCCATCCCGCCCAAGCGCCCGTCAACACCAGGCGAATGCCGCAGCAGTACCCTTCCAAACGGGTCACGGACCGTGCGTGATCTTTCCTTCCTCTTCCTTATCCTATCTACACTCTTTACTTACACACACAAACTTACATGCGATACACTATCATACTTGCGGGAACGAGTCGGGAGCTCAAAGTTTGTCCCGAGTGGAGCGGTGAACCGCTGGTGGGAGATACTTGGTAGGGGAAAATGCTAGCGGATGGTAGGTCGACACCGGATCTTGCCATACAACGAGGGAAAGATCACCGCACCTCTCGAGCAAAAAAACATGCACTACACTTACAGAACTAATGACCCTGGTAGTTGACGTGCCCGGAATCACTAAAACAATCAATCAACCAAACGCCCGTCTCTCTCGCTAAGGCCTTGCTTCGAACACCACTCGCCACGGATCCGGTTCCCACAGCGTTCCACTTCGCTTCGCCACCTCGGACAGTCATGTCCTCCTAGGCTCCGTTGGCACACCCCAGCCCCAGCCCTCGCTCAACCTCGCTTAGCACCGCATCGCCCACACTCTTCTTCAGCCCTACACTCATCCTTTCCATAAGCCTGGCTCTATTGTCATCACATTCCCCACCCATAACACGCTCATACCCCGCCGTGCCTTTTGCGCCCGCCACATCCAACCCGATTTCGCCTCCCCCCATTTTTCCCGCTCCGGTGTCAGTATCGTCCCCGTCCTAATTTCGTCCTCGTCCACTTTGCCAACTATACACCGCACCTGCCGCTTCTCTGCCTTGCTCTTGACCCCGCCCCCGCCCCGCCCACGACCTGCCCCCCCCCCGCCCACGCCTCGCCCACGACCCGCCCACGACCCGCCCACAACTCGCTCCCCCCGGCCCATGCCCCGACCAGGCCCAGGCCCTCGACCAGGCCCTCGACCAGGTCCTCGACCAGGCCCCCGACCATGCCCCGCCCATGCCCCGCCCATGCCCCGCCCATGCCCCGCCCATGCCCCGCCCATGCCCCGCCCAAGCCCCGCCCATGCCCCGCCCATGCCCCGCCCATGCCCCGCCCATGCCCCGCCCATGCCCCGCCCATGCCCCGCCCATGCCCCGCCCATGCACCCGCCCACGCCCCGCCCGCGTCCCGCCCACGCCCCGCCCACGCCCCACCCAAGCCCCGCTTACTCCCGACACACGCCCCACGCCTTCCTCGCCCACGCTCTACCCACGCCCTGACCACACTCCACCCACGCCCCACCCCTGTCACTACCTCCATTCAACACCCCTCCCCTCCCGCGCTCCCCTTCCCCACCCTAACCACCCTCCCTCCCCTGCCCAGCGCCAGCCTCCGTTCCGCTTGCCATTGCCGACGTTCTCCCTCCCCCCTCCCCCCCTCTAGCCCCGCCCACGCCTTCGCTCTCAGCCTCGTCCTCGCCCCTCTCCCCCACCCACCCGCCGCGCCGTTCCCTTCCGATCCGCGGCCGCCCCACACGCAGTATTTTCCACTTGACTTGCGCCGGAATTGAACGCGGGCGGCGCTATGGCGGGCGGGCGGAGCGGGGCGGAGCGGGGCGGAGCGGGGCGGAGGGGGGCGGAGGGCCGAATCCTTTGTGACAATATTTATGCAAGGCAAGCGCTTGTTCCCCGGCGCTTTTTCTTCTTATTTTGTTTGCCAGGTGGAGCTGGCGACGCCCGCTTGTCAATCTGGCGCGGGAGGCGAAGGGTGAAAGGGCGCGACAGATTCGCTCTGCGGCAGAGCCCTGCATTGCTTTGCTTCTCTTCCGCGCTTTCGTTTTCGTTCCTTTGCTTTTAGACGCTATTTACGGAAAGTGCGCTAAAGATATTTATAGAAAAAAGAAACAAATATTATCTGTTGGTATTCTTTTGCCACTATTTCATTTAATTAATTGTGCATCTTTAGGTTTTAAATTTCAACTTTCTTCCTTGAAGTTATTAAGACTAATACAGTATTTTATGGTTTTGTAAGTGTTCTGTAGTTCTATTTATTTTTTCAACAGCCGTTAACTAATTTCGCAATTTGTTAAAGAGCTATGGATAACCAAAATAAACAAAATCTAATGATATTTATAAAAAAGTGCTCCTAATTCAGGTAAAAAAGTATAAAAAGATATCAAACGTATTACGTTAGATTTTTAGACCCCACGCAATGTCTAAAGAAAAAAGGAATGTGAGTTCAATTACTAATATGTACCCTTAATACCCAATTAAATTTTATTAAACTTAATTTTTAAAGTTCGTTAAAAAAGTATAAGCACAGCTGTTAATGACACCAACTACAATATTAATAGTAATAGTAATAATAATAATAATAGTAATAATAATAATAATAATAATAATAATAATAATAATAATAATAATAATAATAATAATAATAATAATAATAATAATATTGTATATTAATTTTTCAGTTTGAGAAGAAGAAGAATGAGTGTAAAATTAAACCAAAAAGAGTTCAACATAATAATTTTCTATAATATTGATTAAAAAAGCGTCAATCTTTTAGATGTTTTGCATCAGAAACGTCAATGTTACGAAAGTCACTGATAATTGAGATTGATTTTACGGAAATAAATTGTTAAATTAGAATCACACTGTCGCATGATATAAAATAGAAAAGAGACAAGTTAAAAGGTGAAAAATGAGATCTTTTGATGATAGCTTAGTAATAACTTAATTTTAGGCAGAGAAATCTCTGTAATTGATATTTGAGTTTTCCTGTTTTAATACGCAACTTTAAATAACATCATGATAATATTTTTAGAAGTTTTTATGTGTCAGATAAAACTTGTACAGCAAAGTAAGTTAGAGTCAGGAGATTAACTTATCAAGTCACACCATAACACCCGTACGTATTTTCATCATGATCTTATCGTAAGTCGTATAAAATTGATAATGAAATGCATTGGCGGAATGGAACAAAATAAGTCTGACATCTAAACTCGTGGTAGTACAGGAAGAGAAAAGCTTTTTGTGAGACATAAAAAGAGAAAGAGAATCTTTACAACAACAAAATTGAAGCTAAAATACAACAATATTTATTATTATTATTATTATTATTATTATTATTATTAAAACAGTTACATTAAAATTTACACAAAACCATCCGTAAAAGTAATCATTCATTTACTCTCAAAAGTTACGCCAGTACTCATGTGAGAAACACATGTAGCCGCCTTCATAAACTCTAAAATTATTACTAACGTCTGACAATGAAAAGATTCTTTATTGTATTTGCTTCCATTACATTCAGAAATATATATAGCAGAAGGTGATATAATGCCTTGCAAAAGCTCGATTAATCTAAGGAAACTGGTTTTGCTACAACTGAAGTTCATGTACAGAACAAAGTTTTAAGAGTAGTATTGCACGAATAATTTGTAGTAATTAAAGTTCTTAGAGTTTTCACCTTTTAATTTTTAAACTAAAATTATTTTGTCGTAATTTCTTTTAATTCAGAAGTTTACATTTAAAAAAAAGAAGCTACATGACTAATCTACACTATTTTTTTTAAAATAACAAAGTTTTAGGTATCATTAATTGAACGAACTGTAAAAGATGTGAAATTCGAGAGTGATTTAGGTTTAAGAAGCGAACTTTAGAAAATACAACTTCGTCTCTGTCGCATGGAACAATGACTTACCAATGACTGAAATTGCTGTTGTTGTTGTTGTTGTTGTTGTTGTAGGTTTTACAGCCGATATCTAATGCTTGCACTCTAGCAACCTATCCAATGACGCACCCCCAAAATGAGCTGTATTATTAAAATTGTTCCAATTTGGCAGAACATTAGATATCATCTCTTCGAACTGTCTTTTGACTCCCATATTGTCCGCCAGACACCGACACAAACACAGTCTTTATCGAAATCATCCGTCACGCAACGCCTTCATTTTTCCACATATAAATTAACACACTGACAACTGCAATAAACCCCCTTTCATTTTGCGCCTGGACAACGCTATCCCAAGAAATGATAAACAAGAATGTCGTGAGCCATCAAGCGCAATCATGTTACACTTTGTCGATGTTATCTCGGGGGGAGGGGGCGCTTTTTGCTTCTCCGCATTTTCCGCGGAGTCGTTTCATCAGGCGTCTCAATCTCGCCCCCGCGCTCCTTGCGTCGCCGGCCGCTTCCTGCAACCTCGTTTGATACGCAGAAGGAACTCGAACGGCGCACGCGAGCTCTGGAGCGCGGCCGCGTACGCGAAAACCCTCCCCCACCCCACGACAGCCGGCACGCAAACTCGCCTCGGGCCTCGAGCGATACGGCGGGAGAGCAGCGCACTGGATTTTGTTACGCAGATACAGTAATGGTTACAATATTTAGGCACTGAGGGTACTCGGACGACAAAATGCCCATTTTTTTGTCACTGATCGGCTATTAGAACCAGTTAATGCGCGTGGTACATACATCATTTTATTTTTTACCTAATTTTAATTATTCTTATTTACTAATTAGTTAGTTGTTGACTTGACGCGGTTTGTCTTCTCATATTTCCCTTCCACAAATCCCTTTTATAATTCCCTTCGTAAGGAAATATGTAGCACCACTGAACATGTTTTCATATTTCTCTCGTCACCACGACCTCTCGATACAGGTACGTTATGTTGTATATATCGAGCTTCATATCGAATGAAATAACAATGAGTAATATGTCAGTAAAATAATAAATATTTTATTATTACCAAATAAAATTTAGAATATATTTTATTCAATTTTTGTACAATTTATTTTGTATAGAATAATGGCTAACATTGTACAAGCAAAATATCTGGAGAGGACAAAAATTTGATGAAGTTATCCCTTACGTACTAATCACCTCTTCTTAATATCATAACAAAGGACAAAAATTAGTTATTGTGCCAGTTCAGTGTTGCGCGAGTTTAAGAGGCATGGTAGAGAACAATTTGAACAATTTGTACAATTTGTACCATTATGTACAATTTATTTAGTGTACAATAATCAGTAAAATTATAAACGCAAATTAATTGAATAGGTCAAAAATATGGTGAAGGTTTCCTTCATGTACTTATCACCTCTTCGTGAAATCGTAACAAAGAACAAAGGGATGTTTAGACAGTTGGAAGACGGAGTTCAGTGTTGGGCTAGTTTGATAAAACGTAGTTTAGAATTTGAAATTGATTTGTTTGTTTACTTGATTTATTGACAATATTATATTTCCGTGCGCATCGGCAGCTACTCCCGAAGATGCACTGAGTTTTCACATACTGGGAGATACCCTGCTAGAACGTGAGGGCATGCGACGACCTTTAAGTCAGATTGCAGAATTTTCCTCTCCTGATATCTCCGCTATCGAGGCGCCGTCTTGCCCGAGAAAACCATATTTTTGAATATTTTCCCAATTTGGAGAAGGAAGTGGTGAGGGAGATAGGGTAGGAAGTGTGAGAGCGAGCGTAGCGGAACGAGCGTTGATGAGTGAGCGCGGGTGACGGGCCTTATATGAGTGAGCTTGGATGTGCAAGTACGGGCGAACGAGCTTGGGTGAGCGAGCGCGGCTGAGCAAGGACTGGTGAGTGACCACATGTGTGGACTTGTGTGAGCAAGCACTGGTGAGCGAGTGCGGGTGAATACGGGTGAGTGGGCGAAGGTGAGTGGGTGAAGGTGACTGAGCGAAGGTGAGCAAGTGTGAGTGATTTAGCACGGGTGAGTCGGCATGGATGAGCAAGCGCCTGTAAGCGAGAGCAGGTGAGCGAGCGCGGTGAGCAAGCACAAGTGAGCGAGCAGGCGTGAGTGTGCGAAGGCGAGCGAGTACGGGTGAGCGAGTGCGGGTGAGCGAGTGCGGGTGAGCGAGTGCGGGTGAGCGGGCGCGGGTGAGCGAGTGCGGGTGAGCGAGTGCGGGTGAGCGAGTGCGGGTGAGCGAGTGCGTGTGAGCGAGTGCGGGTGAGCGAGTGCGGGTGAGCGAGTGCGTGTGAGCGAGTGCGGGTGAGCGAGTGCGGGTGAGCGGGCGCGGGTGAGCGAGTGCGGGTGAGCGAGTGCGGGTGAGCGGGCGCGGGTGAACGGGCGCGGGTGAGCGGGCGCGGGTGAGCGGGCGCGGGTGAGCGGGCGCGGGTGAGCGGGCGCGAGTGAGCGAGCGTGGGCGGGAGCAAGCAACGGCAGCTGCTCCTCCAAGGAGTCGCTCGTGGCTTATTCATGCCGCGCCCCGCTTCCCCGCCCGCTCCCCCGCGCCGCTCGCCGTGTCGGCCGCGCCGCTGCGCCACCGTCTTCATAGTTTATCGGTCGCTAATGGGCGAGCCTAGTCACCGCCGCCGGCCGCGCCGCCCGCCGCGTGTTCGCGCCCGCATTATGCATGACGCCAGGGCAGTGGGGCGGGGCGGCGGCTCTGGGTCAATGGCGGCCGCTCTGCGAGCGAATGGTGGAATCAGAAAAGTGAGAAGAAGTTTAACAAATAGGGGGATGACTTGCGATGAAACTCAGACAACTGTTGTTTTAAGGGGTGTTTCAGAATGAGGGTTAGAAGTATGTAGGGGATAGAATATGATCACTTTTTCTTCAAAGAACATAATGTGGGAAATAACATATAAAAAAGAAACGTGTAATAAGAACGTATAACATAATAAGTTACACTTTGGACATTTGACCCTGATTCATAGGCATCCCTCCACGCGTTGATGACCTGCAAGTTCTTGAAATTCCTCTGATTGCATGGGAATGTGACCTGCTAAATATCAATGCAGGATAGGTTGCCTAATAATAATTTTATTTATGTGCATTTAAAGTACAAAAAAGTACAAAAGAACAATACATCCGTTTACTGTTGCCCTTAGCAATAATGGTAACAAACGGGGCAGCAGCGGTAGATAGTGCAGGACGAGGTGGGCGGGGCAGAGTAAATGGTGGGGCAGAGAAGGTTCGGGGCGGGAAACGTCAGAATGGGGAAGGGTGGGGCAGGTTGGGTAGAACGGGGTACGCATTACGCGATAACTTAATTCGTTGCATTCTAATAGCTGATTTTGATTATTAAATAGCCGGGAATCACAGGGAAGTTCAGTTTGTTAAAAGTAAATTTACATCACCATCTTTTGAGCTTTATTTTGCGTGAAGTGTATTTCTTTCGTCCATCTTGTTGAAGGTGTATCAAAACTACTCTTATCGTTGGTCGTATACCGCTAGGGGTGCAAATGTAGTCTCGCTTGCTTCATTTGCGAGAGATATGCAGTCAGTTGTTTCTATACTTAATGATACTTTAATTGATTCAGTAAAGGATAGCTCATTTCTACCTTCTTTATTTTTGTGATCATTGTATATTCTCCTACACTTCCAAAAATATCATTCCATTTACCAAGATACACTTGTTTTTTGGTTTTGTTTTGTTTTTACTCAAAATTAGCTTTCTTAAGAATGTTTGGTTTAGACATTTTGAAAATTGAAGAAAAAAAATGGATTTCACGGGCACCATTTGTTTTATTTTTTAAAAAAAGTTTAAAGTTGAGGGGGCGGGGTCGCGAGTGGGGCAGCGGGGACCCTTCGGGACTGCGTTGTCCACTGACGGCCTTTCGTTGTCCCTCACACAGCCAGGTTGGCTGCGGGTTGCGTACACGGAACGTTGCTCAGTTGCACTTGAAGCATTCATTGTCCAAGCGGACCACTTCTGCTAGTCTGCTGGCGAAGCGTCACAGGGGAAACGACGATAAAATCTTCAATCAGAATCGAGATCAGTGCCCTCCGAAACCCCGCTTAGTCACTAAACACGTTGTTTAAGTGAATATACTGTATGGCGGACACACAAAACATTAAGGCTTGAAAGCTTAAGAGAAGTGTAGCAACACTGAATTCATTTAATTTGATTACTTAATAAAACTTTAAATCATCACAGGCTTTTCAAATAAGTGATGTTACATTTTCGATATCTAGTTTGTGAATATTTATGTATTAAATTAGTAATTATATTTTCCCTTGCGTACTTGTAGAAGCTAATATACTTCTTTCAATCTAAAATACGGCAAAAATGATAAAATAAAATGGATGTGGTCTTACTACAATGATAATTATTCCGTATGCCAAAAGTGCGTTGAATGAAACAATATTACGTAAAAAAGGCGTGGTCGTGCTAGGTCGGTTATTATTCCGATTGTCAAGAGCGCGACGAAATACTCTATGAGCACGCCATGAACAATAATAAAAAGCTTCAATTTCTAACGAAAACGGTAGAAGTTCCCTGGATCTTGAAGCTGTCCACCACGGCGTGTTGATTGCACGTAATTACGATATTGTCCACATAAGACCTTGGAACTTGAGTTTATTCACGGTTACGTCTTCACATTCAAGTGTATTGTCTTTGTCACTAACGAATAACATACACCACCAAGATTTTGTGTTCAAGTGACATTTACGCTTCCTCTTAATTGTGAAAGAACCTATTTTTGCCTTTTTCGCATTCTTGTCGAAGCTCCTTGTTGCCCCCTCCCTTGTTACGGCAGCGCGCCGTATCCGTGGCTACTCCAGCAGGCGAGGCAGGCGGCGCCAAGGCGGCTTCGGCGAGAGCTGCTCACCTGGTGGTGAGCGAGGGAGGTGAGAGGCCGACAGACAATGCGCCTATTGCTCTGGTTGTGTATTATTGTCTTGCCCATATCGCACCGAAGTACAATATTTGAAATATTTTAAAAATATTTGAAAACTAAAAAAAGTATATAAGAAATTTCAAAAGAAAGACAGTATTACGCAACGCAAAATTTTTGGGCTTAGTTTTTACACAAATTAAATCTTGAAGGGCCACAAAATTACGCCTATACCTATGCAGACAAATAAAAAAGTTAAATAAACTATCTTGTACTGCCAATTTTTTTTACAAAAAATAACTTTAAATATATAACTATTAACAGATCTTTGGTAGCATTTGAAGTTACAATAGGAATCACTATCAAGTATAGTTCTAAACATTCTTGGATTGATATGTGATGTCGGAACAACCACAACCCTTCTAAGCGATCACTAGCACCAGTATAGGAAAATTTTATTCTTACGACAGTTAACACTTTTTAGAAATACACTTTGATATACCTTAATAAAATTTAAGGAATGATTACTAAAAAGCTGGATTACTGAAGTACTGAAGGAGAGAGACCTAATATGAGTTTTATATTTCAATATTGCTTCTGTAAATAAAAAGTTGTATTGCGTTGTTCATGTATATTTTTCCGCTTTCGATCGAATGTGTTTACTCCTGACTTGCTACATTTGTACATAAGCTAAATTTCTTTTCGTTTGAATCTTTAATTCCCTAATAAACCTGTCCGTAGAGTATACGTTCAAAAAGTAGATCGGACTTTATTAAAATATGTACAAAAGTTTATAATTTTGTAAAATGATGATACATTGTCGAAGTTTTTAAATGATTCTCCCGCATTTTAACATTTTTCTGAAGATTTATTTCAATATTGAATAGCATATTTCTTACAAGTTACGACTATATTTATGAAAACAGTTCATTCTCAACCACTGGAGAAGTGTAAGTTCCCATGCTCCTGAAATTTCTATCTTGAGACTGACAGTACGAATACAATACGAATGCGCTAAACAAACGCAATTTTGCAATCATATTTACAATTCTATTTTGTAATTCCTTGGAGAAACAGTTCTCCGTTTTGGAGAAATTGATGCTTCAAATTGTTTCCTGTCATTCTTGTCTAAATTCAGTGTCGCAGTCATTGTCGAGAACCAGCTCCATTACCCAGGTGATGTGGTGGGAGGGCACTTCGGAGGGTCCAATCGAGTGCGTTGATGGCTGTCGCTCGCCACTGCGCGCTTTCTCTACTGGGGAGGTAGGATGACGTCACAGGTAGGAAGCCTACGGACAGTGCGTCTTTACTCTTCTCGCAACGCGACTGCTCACTTGCGCTCGATGGACACTGACACGGCCCTGGTGTGTATGTTGTGTAAGAGGTGTTGTGTAGTGTCTAAGTTGTGTTGTGTAAGGTGCTGAGGAGGCCAAGCACTGGAAGAAGACGGCGGGACGCCCACGCCAGAAAATAAATAGTTAAAATAAACGTCGGATAGATTAGTATGTATTCGGCTTCTGACGGCAGGTTTTTCCCCCTTCAGGGGTTTTTTCCTGAGTCGTACCTTATGGTCTCTTTTCCGCGGCTTTGATGCGATGGAGAGACCATTTGGGGTGAATACCAGAATTCGAAAGATTAGAACGCGAAAGGATGTAGGTATTGTAATGGCTTAAAGGCCTTCGGCCTAGCCACATAGGATCAAGTAAGCTAATTTGTTTGTAATAATTACCTATTAAATAAATAAATAAATAAATAAAATAATGTTGTGTAAGAAATATTAGCTGATTGTATTGCTTACATTTCCTCTTATTTTCAAGATATGTCTGTGGGTGGTTTAGTAAAGGAATAGGACTAAAGTTTAAACAATTTCACGGCTGATGGTAAAAAATTGAAGTGTTTATTTAAAAATATAGCTGCTACGTAAACTATAATGAATTAGCAACAATGAGAATACACTATGCAATATCTGAATACGGATTGATGGTGTAAGGCAGAATAAGAATGTTCATTAAAACATATTAAGTCTCGCAGTATGAGAGGAAAATATTGCAATGCTGCGGCAAGAAACGCATTTTTCGACCATAACTGACGAGATTTTCTCTACAAATACACTTTGATATTTAATGAAAAGAAGTCAAGGATCTTTACGTTTTTCGATCATGAAGATTTAATTTCGGCTATCTATGAGGAAATTCCACCTTTGGAAGGACATTTTAATTCAGAGCACAGAACAATTTTCCACTTACAGTTGAAAAGATAAAAGCTTGAAGATAAGGCTCCCTCGATAATTCAACTTTTGAGAAAGATGTTTCTTTTTAGATAATAATTACTCTGTATTATGTTCAGAATAATTTCTCGTGAATTCAACATAGTGTAAGGAAAGGAAGCGTATTATCTTTTCTATTTTTAAACACTTTACTTTAAACGTCTTCGTGACATCGGTTGAACAGCAAGTTCCAGAACGCCTTCAAAACTGTTTCCCCTCAGAATTCTACCAGAAGTTTCATAATCGCACGTAGCCACACAAGGTAGTAGTTTCTATTTATAGTAGCTAGTATATTATTCCGAACCATCTATCATTACATTCATTTCAATATTGCAAAAACATCTTATTTTATTACCTTTCTTAAATACGTTTCCTGAGTCAAAATTAATGACTAAAAATAACAATTTGTCGAATATATACAAGATTTTTTTAAAAATTAACAATTGTATGGAGCAATGTGAAATTTTCTTAGTTTTGAAAACATATTTTTTCAAATAACATATGCGATTTTTTATCACCCTTCACTTTTTGATTTTAGAATTCAATTTTAGTGACGTACTCTATTCCAACATAACATTCCAATATTTAAAATTTAATTTACAATCATCCCTTAAAAATCGTAATCTTGCACTAGTATCCCCCTAAATGATTGATGTATTTTGTACAGAATTAAAATTTAAGAATTTTTAATTGGTCAATCTTTTAGGAGAAAAATAGGTAAACAGCTAATTGCACAGAGCGAATATTCACTAATACAATTCTAAATTTCTTGAAACCTTAAAATTCCTAAAATTAAAACCACGGCTGTTGTAATGAAAATTAAGAAGTAAAAAAATGCAAGAATTAAATAGTTTCATGCGCAAAATATTTACAATTGCGTCTATTGATGCAGATCCATCCCGTGCTGCCCTATTTCCCTGTCTCCCAAGATGACTACTACTCTTTTTATACTGCGATTTATCATTTTTACAAGACTGATATATTTTGATACTAGAGCATTTTACGGCATTTTTTATCAATTTTCTCAAGACATCTACATTCTACATTATATATACGGCAATTTATATTTTTACAAGACTTATATATTTGATACTACATTTTTACGGCAAGTGTTTAGCAGTTTTTCAAGACATCTACATATCACATCATTTATACAGCCATTTACATTTTTCAAGATTTATATTTTTATACTATGACAATTTACAAGTTTTACCAATTTATTCACGATATCTACATTCTGCATCATTTATACTGCAATGCATATTTATTTCAAGATTTATATATTTGATACTACAGTCTTTTACGGCAATTTGTATTTTTCAAGATTTATATTTTTTTATACTACGGTCATTTACAATGTTTTACCAATTTATTGAAGACATCTACCTTTTACATCATTTATACGGCAGTTTATATTTTTACAAGACATATATTTTGATACTACATTTTTTACGGCAAGAGTTTACCAGTTTTTCAAGACATCTAGATTCTACATCACGTACACGGCAATTTATATTTTTACAAGATTTATATTTTTTATACTGCGGCATTTTCACGTTTTTACCAATTTATTAAAGACATCACATTATAATCATTTATACGACAATTTATATTTTTTCAAGATTTATGTATTTGATACTACAGCCTTTTACGGCAAGTATTTACCAGTTTTTCAAGAGTCTACTTACCACATCATTTATTCGGCAATTTCTATTTTTCAAGATTTAAAATTTTTATACTATGGCCATTTACAAGTTTTTACCCATTTATTCAAGAATCTACATCTTACATCGCTTTTACGGCAATTTACATTATCTACAAGACTTTTTAATATTGCGACTTTCTACAACAAGTTTATTTATTATATATCTGAAGACTATTCTACACTACACCACATTTTAATGATGTTCATTTTCTACTAGCTCACATTTGTGATATCTTCTATTTTTATTCAGGTGAGTAGTACGTGATTTAATATATTTTGCATTACGAAGATAGTTGTGACTCTGAATATAACGTAAAAAGCAATGAAGTTTTTTTTATATAAAACCTCAACACTTTGCTTATTACAAACATATTTTGTTTTCTTCTTTGCCGTGAGAGATTTGATTTTTTGCTTTTAGGAAAAATGTTCTTTATTATGTTATCTCATTTCTGTACTTTTCATTACAACAGCAATCAATTACTTTCGATGGTAGATAAAATTTTAACTACCTATTTCTTGAATTTCTGTGCAATGGTTTTGTTTGATCCTCTTTGATCTATTCGTGACGTGCTATTTTTGTGTAATAATATGGTGCGGTTGGATTGTTAGACTCCGAACTTCAGACTAGCAGTTATTCTTTGCAATAACATATTTCCGACCTCACTGATTTCTTCAACTCTACATTTTGAACCATTATTTTATATTCTGGTTGCTTCCTTCTGCTGATGTCCAAGAGAATTTCACATTCTCGAGTTATTTTTTAATAAAACTCCAGTGGTCTGTAATGTGTCAATCACCTTATCTCAAAAACTTTCTGAACACGGAATTACATCTATGTTCCTGACTAAATGACTACCTTACTCAAGTATCCTCAGTTTCTCCAAACGAATTCCGTAACCACAATAACATATTTTCATGTAACTTAACAAAATACACGAACGTCTCACTTCATCCATATAACTGTTATAGCTAGTGTTCTTGGGACGTAACATGTATTTTGGTAACTTTTTAACTACAATTTTGATACTATTTTTTGTATAATTTGCCATGTTCTTCCATTAGTATACAACATTTTGTATAATTTGATGACATATACACCTGCTTGTATACGACTATTGAGTCCAAATGAGCGTAACTATTGCTATCACATCAAAACTTTGCTGCATTTGATCGAAAACGTGTAAAACATTAAACTCCATTACAATGAATATCATTATTAAATGAGATGCTACCATCTAAAAAGATAATTATTGGGCTTTGGGATTAGAAAAAGTAGTTTGAATTTAAAACACTAATAAACAATACGAATGTACGCCTCTCTGAATCTCTTGGCGATTCTTCTACCGAAAATAGAGCAATTAGATGAGCAAAGGGCTTCGAGTACTCCTGATTGAAGGAAATTTGTAAGGAGAGGCAATGGACGACAAGCCCTATGTGCATCTCGTTTGACTGCTGTTCGTTCATGCGTCTGCGTTTGGACCGCGACCCGCGCAGAGAAACTGTACGTCCCGCTCATCTTGCGCTCCCCTCTAGAAGTCCACTCCTTAGCTTGGCTCTCGCCACGGCGCGCCGCCACGCCCTCGTCCCTTCTACATCCCATTCGCGCCGCCCCTCTCCTTCACACTCTCTTCTCACTTTTTCTTGTTCGGTTGTTTGATGATTTCGGGCACCTCAACTGCTAAGGTCATTATTCCGTAAGTGTTTTTTCCTCGGGATGTGGCGATGAACTTCCCCCGCTGGATGGCGAGATCTGGCGCCTATTACCACCGGCTACCGGGGTTTTCACCAACCAGATATCTCCCACCAGCGGGGCACCGCCCCAACCGGGACAAGCTCTAAGCCCCCAACCGGTCTCTCGTCATTTATACATGTATACATATGTACTACACAGTACATGTTAGTATAAGTGTGTGTAAGGGGCGATGAAATGTCAAGGAAGAGGAAGGAAAGATCGCGCGCGTTTCTTGGCCCGTTTGTAGGGTACTTATTCGGAGAGTTGGGTCAAGGCAACAACTGATGTCCCTGCGGTGCCTCACTCTTTCTTCCCTGTTCCTCTGTCCCCGTCCCACAGCCTACGTTCAGCTGAGTTGCTACTCATGCTCCCCTTCCTAAGCCGTCTCCCTCACTTTGTTCTGCCCGGCACGTTACCTTCGTCTCTTCCCTCACTCACTGCCTACGCTCCATTATTACCACCAGTTCCCAACTGCGCTCTGCCCCTTCCCCCGTTGTTCCGTCCACTTTCCTCACAAATCTGCTTAATACCGCCTCTCTCTGCTACCCCCAGTTCCATCTGTATACGCCTCAAACTAGTTCTCTTTTTCCGTAAACTCTTGGACTACTACTACCTTTCCACCCCATTGCTTGGCTCTCCCCGCCATGTACTCTCACTCTCTCTCACTCTCTCTCACTCTCTCACTCTCTCTCCTTATCTCTCTCTATCTCTCTACCTCTATTTCTATCTCTCTATCTCTCTCTCTCTCTCACTCTCTGCCTGATGCAGGTCGCACCAGCCAACATTCCTACATTGCCCCCCCCCCTTGTGGCTCGATGCCACGCTGACCTCTCTTGCTGCAAGGCTGTCGCAACCGTTACCACCTGGATGCCTTGCTCGTCCACTCCGCCACTCGCTCTCCGCTTCCCACCCTCCTCGTCACTCTCCTCTCCCGAAAAGCGCATCTCCTCGTGTAGTGCCCCCCCCCCCCCCTCGCCTTCTGGTTGTTCCGCGCGCTCACTGCGCTATCCTGTTACGTTGACGCCCGCGGCTCGAGTCTACTTCCTGCCCGCGCCTTTCGTTTCCGCCCTGCTCGGTTACGGCCTTGCCAGCTTCTTGCGCCGTCGCCGCCATGTTGCCTTGCACCTTAGTGCTCCGTCGCAGTTCCTGTCCGAACGCTCCCCAATGATCTCGCCACGCTTTTCCCGGTCTGATGTCTTCGACCCGCCGACCCGATACCGCGGTCCCCAACCCTGATGTCCCCAGCCCAATTTTCCCAGCCCCTGGTTCCAGCCCGCTCTCTCCAGCCCGTTGTCCCCACTGCGTTGTTCTCAGCCCGTTGTTACTACCCCGTTGTTACCACCCTGTAGTTCCCAGCCAGTTGTTCCCAGCCAGTTGTTCTTAGCCCATTGTTCCCAGCCCGTTGTTCCCAGTCCGTTGTTACCACCCCGTTGTTCCCAGCCCGTTGTTCCCAGCCCGTTGTTTCCAGCCCACTGTCCTCGACTCGCTCTACCCGTCCCACTACCTGCAGCCCGCTGATACAGACAGGCTGGCTGAACGTAGTGCACTGTCCCCGGCCGGCAGTTCTCGATTGGTGTTTTCGGACCGATGACCCGGCCACATATCCTGACCCCTTATCCTCAAAATGCTGATCCCATCTAGCAGTCACTACTCCGCAGACCGCGTTTCTTCATCTCATGGTGTTCCTTCACACTGCTGCCTCATTCTATTATTTCTTCCCCGCTGCTCGCGTTATCCTGACCTCATCTCACTCTCCTCGTCCCACACCCCTACCAGCTGTCCTTGTTCCACTATCCCGCCCTCGGTCTCTCCAATTCCGCCATTCCCACCTCTAGGTTTCAAGTCCGTTCTCCTTTCCCCACAGTTGCCCCTCCGCTCAGCCCAAGCCCGTTGCCTGACTGTCATTGCTCGCAAGCCACTTCGCCCTTCGCCATCCTCTTACTACGTCTCCCGCGGCTCATGCCGCCTCCCCCCGCCCGCGCCTCGTCCCCGCCCGGCGCCGTTATGTCCCCGCTCGCGCCGCGCAACGCCGCGCCGCGCCTGGCGCCTCGAGCCCCGACGCGGCCGCCCTCGTTTACATTGCAAAACGCGGCGCGCGGGCTCGGGCGGCGCCAAGTCTAAGTGGGCGTGTAAGACCCGCATCAACTTGGAACGTGCCGGGCAGGGGTGAACACGGCCCGGGGCGGCGCGAGGAGGGGCGCGGGGAAGGGGCGGGGGCGGGGCGCGGGGAAGGCGCGGGGCAGCGCAGGCCCCATTTCCCCCTCGGGAGGTAACTTCTTTCGTAAACAAATGGCACCGTGTTTAAATTCGTGTTATCTCCGCCGGCTGGAAGATCAAACACGGAGGCCCGACGCGGTGGGGAGGGGCGGGGGCGGAGGACGCTGCGGGAGCGCCGGTGGCGGCCGCGGTGGTGGCGGCGGCGGTGATGCCCAGACGCTGACTGCAGTTTTACGTGGCAGCTGTAGGAATATCCGGATTGGAAGTAGTGACTAGAGTTGAGGTAGGGATCGAGGCCGTATAGGCTGATGCGCTTGGAAACAGAAGTTGACGCATTTTTTTTGTTTCTCCCCTGACTCTGAGGCTCGTAGTTTGGCTAGCAAAAGTCGTGACAATCCTGTCGTGACGGTATTCCGGTGTGGAATGTCAGATCAATTATGATTCTGGCCGGATATTCCTGCAAGTACATTTATCTTCAGGGCGTAGAAAGTCGGCAAAGGGCGTGGTGGCGGTTAGGGAATCAATAATTTTGACATGACGCAGTGACAGAGATCAAGATAGGAAGTGTCAGTTTTTGAGAAGAGGAATTACTGACACGCTTTAAAGAAAGATATCATTGTGAAGACCTCAATACAAACTTTCTAGCGTTTGAATTCCCGGACATCGTAACGTTGGAAGCTCGTTGAGGAAAGTTTTAACCATCTTCCCTTGGTAATTTTTGAGGCTGAAATGCATGGGTAAATATGATTATTGCTGTATGTATGAGCTCTTTTAGCTTGAGGCAGGTGACTGCAGTGGTGTTGTTGGAGATGGGAAGTTAATGGCAAATTGTTTCGGAAATGAAACGCTAGTAACAAAACTAAAGCAATGTGGAATATTGTAAAAAATACGACCACGTTGTATTAATACTTTGCAAAGAATGTTGTTTTAAAGTATATTAAAATAGAAGAAAGTAATCCGGAAAAAGTTGCAAATCTCTTCAAGCATCACTGTTCTAGAATTGCGTCTGATCTCATGAATATGACTGAAACCACAAAATTCAACATGTTAGGCTTCCGAGAACATTTTTGACGAGATGTTTATTTCCAAAACTTCTCCTAACAAAATCAACAGAATAGTTAGTGAACTAAAAAATAAATATCCATCTCGTTTGGATGAATTTACGGATTGTTTATTAAAAACTTGTGCACCTGCCTTTATACAACCATTAAGTCACAGTTTCAATGCTTTTTTATGCACAGGAATATTTTAAGGTATTTTCAAAACATCAAAAATTAAGTCACTTTTTATAGAAGGGAACAAAAACGAAATAAAAAATTACCGGCCAATTTCTCTTTTGTCAGTTTTCTCAAAAATACTATATACGCGAATGGAAACTTTTCTCAGGAAAAAAGGAAGTGTTTCCACAACATGGTTTTAGAAAATCAGTATCTTCGGAAAACGCCATTGTTCTTTTCTTAAAGATATTGCTTCATCAATGAACCCAAATGAAGGACCCATTGAAATATTCTGATAATCAGATATCAGACTGGGAATCTGAACAGTTTATGAACAAGGTAATTTCGCCGGACTCTTTTTAAAGCATTGAAGATGAGTTGGTTCTAACGGATTTGGAGCTATCAGGCTGACACACAGGTATGAGCAGCTGATTCAAATGAGAAGAAATCACGGTAAAAATGTTCCTCTTCTCGTATAAACCATCACTTACCACGTCCCCGATTAAATTAGATATCTTCAGTTACAGCCAAACTAAGAAGATCGCATGTTACTACCTAACAAGAAGCTTGGATATTATTAGCCGAGAGGAACATCTAGCAGGAAGGGTCCGTGTTAAATTTTCCCCTCAATAGGGCTACCGTTCTCAGTACATACGCGCGTCGGAAAACGATAAGGTAGTTTTAAATGAAAAATGGAGGAGAAAAAGCCAGATAGTCAATAATTAATAAATATATATACTGGTTTTTACCTTAAGCAGGCATAAGAGCAATAGAAAACAATAATGAAAGACATTGTGATCCTTTCGTTGAGACGAACGTGACCAATGTTGGAAGGATTGAAACCCATTCGCCATTCCGCAGTCCTCGTCCTCGTTTCCTCTCTCTCTCTCTCTCTCTCTCTCTCTCTCTCTCTCTCTCTCTCCCTCTCTCTCTCTCTCTCTCTCTCTCTCTCTCTCTCTCTCTCTCTGCCTCTTTCTCGTGTTGAAAAAGCCGCAGTACACGGCCCGCTCGGCTCGTGAGACACTCCACGCAATTTCGATCCCATGAAAATACCGCCAACGCGATGTTATTTCATCCTTGGACATCCTTCGCTCCTTACCAGTTTGCCTACAGAGGCCCACTCATGGGGAAATTGGTTTTTAGTAGATTAAATTTTCTCGTACTGTTGTAGAGTTTTGAAATGATGTTTGGATTGTATTCCCCTCTTACTGACAAATCGTCCACACATTTTTGGCTGTTACAAGACGTCTGTGGTCGCATATCAAGTAGGATCAAGTGATCACCTCATTAGGAGTTCATGGGTTATCTGTCTGAGATAGTGTGAGGTAGTGCGCTGGCGTTATTTGTAAATGTGGTAATATAATAAAGTCTTTAATGTGAAAAGAAACATTTCTGAAGGGAAAGTTTTTCTGAAATGTATCTACATTTATCTACACTTTATCTATGATTACAAGGATCCCGGCTTTAACTGTACAGCAGAGGTAACGGAGAGGCTACAATACTTGCATTTTCAAAACGAAATTAAAAAATATTTATCTTTTAATAATGCTAATGACATAATGTGACAAACTGGGTTAGTCAGTATTATTTTATATTATAATCTGAATTAATAAATTCAAGACATTCACAAGACAGTCATTGATAATTTTTACATTACTATGCCACGGAATTAGACTGAGCATTTCCTTAGATTTTGGAAAATTACTTCACTCTTTACAGGAAACTTTAGTTTACTGCTATATTTATGCGCTGACTGTGAATTTACTGAACCATTAGACTTGCCGACAATGAAAAATGGACAACTTAGTAGTAATGATATGGGGATTCGTGGTCAAAATGCCTCATTAGCGGTATAAAATCGGCGAATAAATACATTACGTCGAAGTTCATATTGTTGATAAATAATGCATATAATTAATATTTGTCAAATTAACATTCGGTTGCATCCCATCCGTACATTAATTAATATCTGATGCAAATTAATGTCATATTTCAAAACTGCTTTATGGTAATTCGGCGCAAAGCCCGCGCCCCACCTGCTCCTGGCTTCGGAAATTGAATTAGACCGGCGGCGGCCGCGGTGCCAGCGGATGCGCGGAGAGGGGGAAGGGGAAGGGGTGGTAATGGGGGGGGGGAGGGCGACAAGGGGTTGAGAGGACGGGGGCGCAACGGGTGTCACCCCAGGGGGGGGGGGGGAGAGACACAGAAGCCCGAATTATCGGAGGCCGGTCTTTCCCACTTGCGCGCGGACACAAGTAAGAGTATTTTCCACTTTCTCAAAAGGATTGTAGTCTTCTTTTTTCTTTTCTTCATTATCTTGTTTCACTTAAATCGGGAACACCACTGGGATACCTCATACGAATTTTGATTCCTCCTCCTTAGGTGTTTTCTCTTTCTATTTTTCTGATTCTATTTTTTATTACCTAGTCTAGTCAGGCACCTTTTTGTACCGATTGTATTTTCTTTCCTTCCTAAGAACTCGTCCACATTAACAGCTTTTTTTTATAAATACTTCGTCTTACCACACGTTTCCTTTTTTAAAATCTTGTTTTATTTCGTAAAATTATTATTATTATTTTACCATTATTTTTAGATTTTTTGCAAGTTGCTTCTTCTAGACATTTGGGTTCTTCTCAGGTACCTTAGAGATTCCGTTCGGAGAAGTTGGTGTGGTGCAATAACAATTGATTTGCTATTTTTCTGTATTATATTGGGGTACGATATTGTTGATCGTACGATTATGAAAATTGACTTTTTGTCGTTACAAGATTTTCTACAAGATTTGACTTTTAATTTTTTTCTTTTAATTTTTTTTTCCATTTTTACAATGTTATCAATGGCTTTATGTATTTTGTGAGTTGCAGTTTTCTAAAGTATCAGCTTATCTTCAGCAAAAGTTGGAAATGTTTTTTTTTTGACTCGTGAGGCCATATCTGGGAAGTAAGTCAAGAGTTACTTTGACTTCAAATATGCCAGCATTAATGGGATGGAAACCTGCATGAAATATATTGCTCATCGGTACCAAAAGATAATGCCTTTCTTTTAATCAGTTGTCTTACCCGTCTGAGAATATACGTTTCTGGGAAAGATGTGATATTCTGTTAAAAGGATGATAAATGAAAGAGCGCAAGTCCATTTCAGAATAATCACTCATTTTTTTCGCTGGAAATGCTGTCCCTAAAGACGTACGCCTCCCCACAGATATTACCATCAACTCATAGCAGAAAATGTACGCTTGAATTTCTTGTAAGTCCAAGATGTATTCACTTCTGTGCCATACGAGAACTATATTCCTTATCTACAGAACTATGATATTTGACAATGACAATGGTAATTACGAATGAAAAATATATTCTTTATATAGTTATTTTCATTATTTATTTTCGAACACCATTCAAAAAGAATTTTGGGCATAATAACGTTAATATATCTCAAAAAGTTTAAAATTTGGTATAGATAAAGTATTAAAAATGACCAGTATTTTCTGACGAGTATGGTACACAGTGTTTCCACATCAATTACAATTCTCGACGTTCCGCCTACATAATCACCTGCTGACACGAGTCAAATGCGGTCTCCGAGCCTAGGTTATAGAGGAGGCTGAGGGGTTGATGCCTCCTCTTTTGTGGACACGGGATTACACTGCGGATAAATTTTAAACATTTTTGACCTCTGAATTAAAACATGTGATATTTATATCTCAAACAAAACGAATCATGATATGAAAATAGAAGTTCTCTATCATGTACAATTATCAAGAAACAGTTTTTTAAATACAGAAATATAATACTTTCGGGAAATATTTCAAACTTTGGAGTATTAAAAAATGAAAATTTTGATCTCTATGTTTCGTATTGACAATCAAATGAGCCTCTCAGTAAATTAGAACAATATTATTTTAATATATTCCACTTCCCAGAAGATTAGAAACATCTCAGAATTCCTTTCCCAAACACCACAATGTCTTGGTGAAAGCGTTCACCTTGCATATCACATGTCTAAACCAAATTCTGCAAATGTCAATCAAAAAAATTAACTTTGTGACATCTTAAATTTCATTTTGGGGAAGTTTTCGTTTCAATCACTACATTCTGTAGTTTCCAGATAAAGCTAGTACAAACATCTTTTAATGTATTCTAGAAATTTTTCACAACCATTCAATGTGTTGGGAAAATCTAAATTATGCATCATTTCATGGATCTGTGGGCCAATAAAAATAGTTTCTTTTACTTTCGCCTCACTGATTCTGATAATCTTTGCTATCAGTACTATATTTGCTGAATCACCTCTGTTTAGTGCTTATACAAATAAATTCATCAAACAGAGTTTCATGTAGAGAGGTGGGAGAAACTCTTCTTTCTGGCGAACAAATGTTTGTTTACAACACCCATTTTCCCTGGATTGAAGTTTTTTTTTGATGAAGTACCTTTACAAATATAATGATCAGTATTGTAGAGACTGTTCCATTCACACATAAAACAGCAGTACTGGTTGAAAATTTTCATTAATGGGTAATTCCACGCCAACTCCACATTGCATCACACCAACCCATCTCAGATCGAAAAATTAAAGTTATTTTCTTATTTCTTATGCCAAGATAAGCCCAAATTTAAATTTTCAACCATTTCTGATGTAAATAGCGTTTGTGAGAACAATTATCGATTTTTCGCGATTTTCAAGCATTTTACAGCATCTTTTTATAATTATCCATTATTTCGAAATTTTTTAATGAAAAAATATGTTTAAACTACTATTTGTATAGGAAATTTTCCGCAGAATTCGAATCTGTTAATGAAAATATTGAATTTGTTTTCTTAATATGACAAAAATTGAAATTTATGATTTTTATTACTTTATTTTCAAAAATTAATTTTAGTATTACAGTACAATTAAAAAGTTAGTTTCTTATGCTTAAAGTACGTGAAAATAAGTGTACATTACGGTACAGGAAAAATTTTTTGGGGGAAAAGTGTTTAAAAGAGTTAAACGCAAGAAATACAATAAAATCTCTTTTCTAAATGTGTTTTATCATTTTTAAATAACCTGTTAGTATTTTCTACTACTTTTCGACTGTTTCGATGACTTCGGTGGTGTAAAACAGTTTTTAATAAAATGTGCGTCCTGAACTTTTTTGGGAAATACGTTTTACATGAGTTAAAATTTTAAAAAATCGTGAAAAATTAATCGATTTTTATCTTTATATCGGAAGAAAATACCTCTCTTCATGATACTGTACGAAATTGAAAGAAATACTCATTACGCCATAGAAAAAGTAAAAAAAATGTTGGAGAATAGGGGCCTATGAACGTATTAAACATTTAAATTATACATGGCTATGTTCAGAATCTGGCGCGTGATCGCAAGATAATTTCAAATATAGGGGCCCTGAGCAGTGTTTCTAACTGCAGGAATGTGTACTGTGTGTGTCTCACTAATCTTAATCAAACCGAAGGAGACGTGAATGGAGGGGCGTTCCCGTAGTTAGAAACACTGGCCCTGAGCCCTGAGTGCTGTACTTGCCACTCTGCTGACAAAGAACATTTCCAAGCCACAAGGAGGTTAAGCTTTAATAATAATTTCAAAATAAGTTCTGCGTAAAACATGATGTTTTAAAACATGATGTTCAAATTGTTCATATTTTTCAAAATAAAATTGTTAATTATATAAAGGAAAATATTCCAAACGTGCAAAAAATTAACTATTTCAGCGATGGATGTCCAGGACAATACAAAAATTGTTATAACTTATTACATCTCTGTAGACATACAAAATTGTATAGTATTGATGCTACCTGGACATTTTTTGCTACCTCTCATGGGAAAACGGAGAACGATGGAGTGGGTGCAACTGTTAAGAGAGAGGCAACAAAAGAAAGCTTGCGTAGACGTCGTCAAAATCAAATCACAGATATTGACAAATTATTAGAATTTTGTAAAGCACATATTAAAAACATCCATTGTGAAATTATTAGAAAAGCTGAAGTCGATGAATATCGGAATCGAAACAAAACTGAAAAAGTATTTACAATTCCGGGTACTCGCAATTTGCATGAATTTGTTCCTTACTCTGAGCATATTATTCAATGTAAAACAATAAGTACTCAAGAACACTGTTCTTTGGTGTTTGATTTAATTAATAACAAGAAAATGAAATAAGAAAATAAAAGATTAATTTTAATAATTTTATAAATAACAATGTTTTATTATTCAACTAAAAATTGTAATAAATGAAAACTTTTATCAAAAAGTTTTTAAGTGCCTATTTATAAATTTGTTTGTACTATTTATAATTTAATCTGCTTTAACAATAATAATCGATTAATTATTCACGATTTTTTAAAATTTTAACTCATGTAAAACGTATTTCCCAAAAAAGTTCAGGACGCACATTTTATTAAAAACTGTTTTACACCACCGAAGTCATCCAAACAGTCTAAAAGTAGTAGAAAATACTAACAGGTTATTTAAAAATGATAAAACACATTTAGAAAAGAGATTTTATTGTATTTCTTGCGTTTAACTCTTTAAAACACTATTTCCCCAAAAAATTTTTCCTGTACCGTAATGTACACTTATTTTCACGTACTTTAAGCATAAGAAACTAACTTTTTAATTGTACTGTAATACTAAAATTAATTTTTGAAAATAAAGTAATAAAAATCATAAATTTCAATTTTTGTCATATTAAGAAAACAAATTCAATATTTTCATTAACAGATTCGAATTCTGCGGAAAATTTCCTATACAAATAGTAGTTTAAACATATTTTTTCATTAAAAAATTTCGAAATAATGGATAATTATAAAAAGATGCTATAAATGCTTGAAAATCGCGAAAAATCGATAATTGTTCTCACAAACGCTATTTACATCAGAAATGGTTGAAAATTTAAATTTGGGCTTATCTTGGCATAAGAAATAAGAAAATAACTTTAATTTTTCGATCTGAGATGGGTTGGTGTGATGCAATGTTGAGTTGGCGTGGAATTACCCTAATACAAGTAATAGACATAAATTTCGGCATTTAAAAATGATTCTATGCGTTTATACTGACTCAAGCGCCTCTTAAAAGAAGCTCTACACAACTCGCTGCATCCTCAAGTATTAAGCGTGACTTCACAGCAATTGTGAAATATCGGCCGGAATTATTACTTAAACGTTATCTCAGACAAGTAAGTCGAATTTCTCCAAGGCATTGTCTTAGCTACTGCACGCCCAACTTGAGGGAGGACGTTTTAACAATAGGATACTTGACAACCATGTCCAATCCAGGACATAGAATCCATACTCGCAAAAAAGCCTTTCATCTATTAAAATGTTTGTAGAGCGTTGCGCAAAACGGGATTAACAATCACGTGACCTGTAGATTATAAAATGTAATACATTGCAATAGCGAAACATTTTCGGTTTCCCTAGTTCCCTGCGTATGAGTTCTTTTAAAACTATAAGCTACTTTCTTACGTGAATATACTGTGCGGCATTGTTTGATGGCTACAACAGTTTTCTGCCTTCTTCTAAAATTCTGCATTCGATCTAAAGTAAATAAGTTCATCAATTATTTGTTTTCGTGCGTATTAGTGCTTTATTCCAAAAAAAAAATCGTGGAATAATTGCCCATTATTTGTTGTGTGCAACTTCGGTTTTTTCCAAGTTCTACAGCACTCCCTTAATTCATCTTTTATATAACTGGAAGCGGTAGCTCTAAAACTTGTTTATTGATTAGTAATTTATACATGTACATTATGAAGATGGCTCGAGATGATTTGAAAATTCTCTGAGGTATTCTGAACACCGTCGCTAAGTCACTAATTTGATAATTATTCTTTTCAATTTGCGAGGCAATTTTTCAATAAGGAATTATTTCTATTTATCAATAGCACCTCCATTTAAGAACAATGGTAAGAAAATATTAAATTGGATTGTTAATAGTAATGTAATTTATTGCATACTTTTTTGCCTACTTTGTGTACCCTCCGGCGTAATTTTGTAATACTGTTGAGAATATACAATGCAAAATATATTTCATATTAGAAGTAGTTCTTTATTGTCAATGAAACTTAGTTTTAGGTATTTACACTTCAGTTTTATGTGTACCGTGCTATTTATCCTTACGATTCGAAATATTTACAAACAATTCATGTCCCTTAAATATATGGTAGATCATTGTCAACTGAATATTGTTTCAATTGAATTCTTTCAGTAGAAAAGGTATGTAATTAAAAGCGGTGAAGCTATTTTAGATTTTTCTTTGGATCACAATTTATTTTTATCCATGTTTAGCATCTACTTAATTATACACATTTGGGTTCGTGTTATTGAAACAAATAAAATGTGTACAAGTATCAAATATATGTTGATCTATGCTGTTTCTCTGATAAAAACGGTAGAGAGGATTATAAATATTTTCACAGTTGCACTTCTGGAAATGAGGCTATACTCAGATTATAAAACGGAATTAATATGATATATGCGAGTGATTTTGTATGGAATACTCAACGTTAATAGTCATTACTTCAACTTTAAGTGGAATTGAATATTTTGTTAATATCCTCTATGTACTACAATAACGGATGACAAATACATTCGTAGCAATTATTAAACTGCTAAAAGCATAAAATTGAAATATGAGTGCTACTAAATGTGAATAATATAAGAATCGCATTTCTCTAAAGGGCATTTTGAAACAAAAACTGAAACTTCAGCCACAATAATTTCATTCAAAATGCATTCACATTGGTTGACGAAAAATAATGGCTCATAATGGATTATTTACAATGATGTAACATTTCTTCCAATTTAGGAAAATTATTAGATATTTCACTTAACGCAGACATTAAATTTGAGTTCAAAAACATTCGTTCATTTCATTCGCTTTTATGAATGTCAATTGTTCTTACAAAAATACGATGCACTACATTCTAGTTAAACCTGATGAAATATTCATAGATACATTTATTGTGGTATTGAGTAGAAATAATATAGACCTATAATTCATTTTTAGCGAAAATGGTACTTTTTTATCCATGTTAATTAGAGCATAAATTTGAGCTTATCGAAAAGCAGTGAAGGAAACACTAAGTACATATTCCAAAATCCTATGTCGGAGGCAGATGTTGTCACCTTTTGTTTGTGGCTAGGTAGATTCAGACAAACCACCGCGCACGAAACAAAATAATCTAAAACACTGATCAATTCCCTAAGAGCTTTGAGAAACTAATATACTACTTGACACCCGGTCACTCTAGAATATATGTCATAATATACTATATATAATAGTACTTTTTACTTTTACACCATCTCCTGGAAGCGATGATTGGTGTCAAAAACATTATGCAATGATCTCTCCAAACACCTTTAATGAAAAAGAAAAATCGAATGAAATCAAAATATCTGCAAAAATACATTAAAGTGATTGCAATAATCGTAATTTGTGAATCAAATAAACGTGTCAAAATACCTATGTTTTTTCGAATTTTCGTCAATGCACGGAAAATAATCTCGTATTGTCCAGTAGTATATTTTTAATTACGATTCTTTTCTTTAACGTTTCGGTTCTTGAGGCGATCATGCATTCCGGTTTACGATATACCTCATGTTGTTTGCAGTATTCCGGAATATTTGTACCGTCTCCCTTATTATATATCTTTCTACGATTCCGGAGTGGAGCCTTTTTCCTTCCTTGTTGCCCAAAGTAACTCACAGGTTAATTTGGTCCTGATAAGATAGACTGCAGTAATGCCGAGGCACTCCATAGGTCAACCTCGGTTGCATATAGCCGGATAAGGGGGAATATCGAATTTTCCAATATTATAGTGAATTTTGACCAGAACGCAACGACAACTTTTCACATTAACTCCGCTAATGTACATAGGAATCGGTAAGACTCCTGCGTACATTTTAGGATATTTCATACAACTTATGCATCTCCTGAATGCTTCGTGCTGAAAATTAAGTTAGCAGTTCTATTGGTCATTTGCTTAAGCTACATTGTGTTACCACATTTAGTTATTAGGCGGATAAACGTTTCAAGAGGTGTGATAGAGATAAAAAATTTGCTCCAGGGCTAAAGAACAAAAATATGTTATATACTGTGTGGAATATCTGTGTGAGATGAACACAAATATTCACTCTTCAAGTATAAGAAACAATTCGTATCAATACGGACTCTACAACCCACCAGAGGGGTTTTTGGTAAGATAATATCAAATATTAGGGACTTAAGTGATTAAATATACAAAATAAGTTGTTACATTGTAATTGAAAACTGTGGCACAAAGTTTTGTGAGGAATTTACGACCTGCATCAAGTTCATGAAACTAGTACACGTTTCGGAAGTATTATTTGTTTTCTACTACACATTGTGTCCTTCACGTACAGAAATTGGATGCATAAAAAAATTAATTTGATAATAGTATTGTACGCAAATAGTTAAACTTTATGTCATAAATAGATACTTTGGAAACGAATGACGTAAGGAGCGAGTTTTCAAATTTGAAGGAATGCAATAAAGCAACATTCTAAACGAGTGGCATACGCTATTTTTTGTATAACGTCATTAAAAATTTAAAAGAGAAACAAACTTAATTTTGCGAAACAACTCACTTCAGACGTCTCGGGTATTTGACATCATTGCGAGAAACTGGTGGTCTGCTATTCCGTTTACTTCTACCTCCCCACGATACTCTAGCAGCGATTGGCTGAATGTGTGATGTGCAATCATTCTTTCCGTAAATACTAACACGTCATCATTTGTGCCATAAAAGCCCCTTTTATGAACCATTTATTGCAACACAAAAGGTTGTTTATGATGCTGGAATAAAAAAATATATTTAAAATGCTAGAAATAAAACACACGTCTTTAAATAACTTGAAAATTTTTCTGGAGAACCCACACAATCATTTGTGAGTTTCACGTATTCTACATCCGTAATCAACCGGTACGCTTCCCTAGAATAATCCCATTACGAAGATAAAAGAGAGACGGCTGCGTCTCGCAATCACACTTTGAATCTTACCGTGAGAGCGCGTCCAGGTTCCCCTGGAATTTTCAAACTTGGCCGGGCGCTTCTTCGCACATACTCCGCCTTTCACCGCGCACCCGAGAAGGGAGCAGCCAATTTTGAATATAATCTTCGGGAAGTTGTCCAGAATATTCAGCGCGACGGCGGGCTCAGCGGCGGTAGCGGCGGCGGCGTATTATCTCTCCGCCCGCTTCGAAATTCGGGGAAAAATAGTGCTGAGCTCAGGCGGCGCGAGTCGGCACGAGTCGGGCCTGGGAGGGGAGGGGAGAGGCGGGGACGCTGGTCGGGGTGGCGGGGACTGTCGCAGGGCAAGCGGCGGCGTCACTTTCTCGTAAGCCCCTGCTGCATATGGAGACACTGCCCCACCCACTCCCCCGTCGTCCTCCGCTCCGCCGGGCCGGGCTCTCCGCCTCCGCTCTCACCTCGCCTGCTCGAATTCTACCTCCCTCACTGCTCCTCGCCGGGTTTCACGCCCCTGCATCACCCCTCCCCGTATTCTCTTCACGAACTCCCCGCCACAGACCCCGCCCCCAGCTCGGCATGTAGTCAACTATCCGCAACGAATCAATCTTCTCCATCACGTACTCTCGGCATTAATATTCTCATCTCTCTACTCGTCTACGTACAACACGTGTACACCTTCCACACCGTTCTTGCCATTTTAATCTTTGGGACTCACCATCCCACCATACGCTGCTCATTCTTTGTCGTACTTACTCATACGCATATCTCCGCGCAATTACGTCTATGCTCCTTCCCTCTATCAAATCGCCTTGACAATTCTCGCCACGCCATAATCTTCAGACTGCACGTCTACAATATCCCCGCCAAGGGCCTTCTCACCATGCAGTTTTCCGCTTTATACCGCTCTGTTACTCATCTCTTTGTCATACATATTCTCACCATGTACTTCTCGACGCCCAAATATCCGCTGCAAAACTTGAACCATTCCCCGCCGCATGCTTCTCAGCCACTCTTCTCATCGTACTCATTCCCAGCATACGTACTCCACCATGCACATCCCCGCCACACATATCCTAACCATATATATCCCAGATATACATATCCTCGCCGTAAATAATCTGCTATACATATCCTCGCTATACCCAGGCATACATATTCCCGCCACACATATCCCCGCCATACTCATCCCCGCCATACTCATCCCCTCCATACTCATCCCCGCCATACTCGTTCCCGCCATACTCGTCCCCGTTATACTCATCCCCGCCATAATCATCCCCGCCATAATCATCCATGCCATAATCATCCCCACCATGTTCTTCCCCACCATACGCAACCACGTTATACTCATACCTGCCATACACATCCCCACCATGTTCTTCTCCACCCCACATCTCCACATCCAGCGCTTTGCCACACACTTGTCCCGCACTTCCCCGCCACGCATGTCCGGAGCCATGGATTTCCATCCCTCCCCTAGCACCGCCCCTCCATGCACATCTCCGTTCATTTCTCCCTCCTGCCCACTTCACCTCTCTACCCACTCCTCCCCGCTCCGCTTTGCGCAGCCATCGCAGCGGGACGCACCGGCGAACGCCCCCACCCCCCAGAGAGCAGCACTGCGCCGCGCGGCGAAAATTTCGTGTCGTTTCCGGAAACGACTTTGACTTCCGGTGCCGAAACACGGGGGAGCAACTTCATCACTCGCACTGAAGACGCGGACGTGGAGGAGCAGGGCCAAGTAGAGTCGGAATTCTTTTATGAAGAAGGGAGTTCGCAGTGGGCTTTGGAATTGTGAATAGGTATGAATCAAAGGGCCAGTTAAGTAATGAAGGTACAGAATGAGTCATTTCCGGAGAAAAAAGTTAATATCTTCATGTTTCTTCGGGCTTCTTTCAAAAATAAATATTTTGTAAAGTTCATTTCCCTTTAAATGGTTTCCATAATTAATGAGTAATTAAAATCTGACGGATTATGTTGGTCCAAAACGCTTTGAGTAGGAAAAGTAAAAGACGAAGGGGGATTATATTACTTTTAAATAATTTATTTAACGTTTCGGTCTGGGGAACATCGATACTTCGAAAAAGATTTTTGAGACATTTATGTAATTAATCCCAGCCTGTGTCTTACACAGCCATAAGTTCACGAAGAGATGCGCTAGTGTTCTATTTCAAATCTATCGTTATTCGTACCCTAACTCGATCAAATTGACAAATTCGCAGTTTTCGTCGTTTGTATGCAAAATGGTGGATTTTCTTCTCAGTGATACTTGGTCGTAAGTTCACGGGTGACACTAAACATAAGCATTGGTTCTGCACGTTATGAAACAGAATTCGTGGATGAACTGTTGGGCAGGAAAAAAGAGTTAATCCTCCCCCTGGCATATCAGTTCTGAAACCGCATTGTATCAGAACATGTATTTTCTTGTTATACGTATAATATGAATGTAAAAGAAAACTTTATTTACCGAAAATACTTTATTTATTTTTACCTACTTTTCAGTAATATAACTCTCATGAAAATGCGGAATAAATAATAAGAGCGTGTAATAAGAGCGTTAAACATTTAGTGAGCGTCATCTGTGAAATTCAACGTGGTTACTATAATATTTCCAAGATAATAGGGATTTTCAAATTGCAAAACCATATGAGAAAATATATGTGCATTTTACATCCAGCGTTGGCCTAAAGAAAGCCGTTCAGATTTTGTTGCAGATTCCAAAACATGCTCATACTTTTGGACAATACCAAATGACATTCGAATAAAGCATTGCGAACTACTTGTATTACCCTTGTAAGGTGTTAACTTAACGTGTGTTGCGATTATGTCTACAGAGAATTCTACAATTAAAGATGAAATTTATAGCTTGATTTTAAGTGCAGTGCGTAGAAAAGGTAGAGTAACAGAGTATAGAGACTTCTTCTTTCTTCAGTCTTCGCGAAACTGAATTTGAAGAATGCAGGCTAGAAACTTGCTAGAAACTATTGATAAAATGAAATTTTTTAAAATCAATAATAATACCAACAAATTCAAAGGAATTCAATCGGTTGACAGTCAATGTCTTCAATATAAAAAATAAATTGGGAATGTTCAATCGGTTTATCAGCATCAGTTTATCGTTAACAGCAACAACAATGAATTGTTTGTGGATTCACAACTAGTGAATATTACTAGCAGATCAGGCAATAATGACATCGTGTGCTGCCTGAATGAGAACACGCTGTACCCCTTCTAGTTAATTCAGGCTTCGTATTGTTTTGACCGGATCCTCGAAATGCATAGTTTTGCGGCCTTTTGTGCTGACAGAGGCTGCGAATGTTTATCTCTAGAAAATCTAAGACAAAATAGGTGTTGCCTTTTTGACTGTTATCACTTTCAAAGAAACCACTTCCTACTTTGGGTGACATTGTTAAAATTGAAATAAAATATTACCGATAACTTATATTCAACTTTCTTTTACTATACTTAAACAGAAGAATAGAAAGGTAGAAGTATAGAAAAGTCATAAAACGTAAACACCGGGTGTCCTGATTCGCTATACATTATAAAACTCAGCTAAATCAGCAGCCATCATTTTGACTACTCCAAGTCATTCTAGGGACAATCATAAAATCTAATTATCGAACATTTTTCAAACCACGCTTTATTCCACTTGATAACTGATGAGTCATGGGAGTGCAGACATCTCTACCCAACACTTCGGAAGAAATGTTCAAAGTTAACTTCGTCGCCGTCAAAAGGACGGCTCCGCTCCTTGGAGGGCTAATCCTCGAGGCTGTAGCGAACCAGAGGAGCTGGCTAGGGCGGAGGTCTCCTCCCTAGCACCCAACGCGCGCGCAGGCCCGCAGTCGCCACGGGAGGGGGCGGGGCTATCTGGACATCTGGGCGAAAACGCCCCGGCGCCCCATCTGCATACGAAGGGCGGTCGCGCGTCGTATCTCCGAATCTGCCTCGCCCCCCCCCCCCCCCCCCCGCCCGGATCAACGTGTTGGCGCGACTCACGCTGGGCCCGAACACGCCAAAACGAGGTGAATGCACGGAACGTGCCACTGTTCGGGAGAACACAATACGAAGCCTAAATTGCCATCAACTACAAGGCGTACAGCGTATTCTTATTCAGACTGCACTTGAGATGCCATTATTGTCTGGTCTGCTGGAAATATTCATTAGTTGTGAATATACAAAAAAATTAATTATTGTTGTTGCTGCTGTTAACGGTACTGATTGAACATTTCCAAAATATTCTTTGTATTGAAGACATTGACTGTCAGCCGATTGACTTCCTGTGAATTAGTTGGTATTATTATTATTGAATTATTGAATTGAATTGATGCCTTATTTTACGTGGCGAGACTCGGGCCATCACGCCTGCTCTTCCGTCTGACCACGCAGACTTCGCTACGCACCTTGCAACCACTAGCGGAGAAAGGATGTACTTCTTGGGTGACAAAACAAGCGATTTGAATTTAGCTCGTAGGCATAACTGAGCTCCAAAGTGTTTCCAAAATCCTGAAAGGTTAATGAAAATCTAAAGGGTGGTTTAATTATTTTTTACCAACACTACACGATGCAGCAGCGCTAATATTACTAATGAATAATTATTTAGGCTGAATGCAACGAAGATCTCGAAAGTCAGAATAATGGAAGACGTCGGGAAATAATAATAACCCTCACTTTACTAATTGAAAATTATTTTAGAATTTCTCAAAAAAATCAACAAACGTCGTGATCCAAAAACTGTACAGACATGTTCATGTATCAATGACGTTAAAGAGCAGCGAGAATTTTATAAATAAAATTCAAAAACTTCTTAACTAGACAGGACCACTACTTGACGACTTGTTTAGAATTACAAAGATGAAGATAATTCATTTAGACTTTACGATTCCAATTATGCACAAACAAATAAGAAATAAGTCAGTTACAGGAAAGGAGAAAAAGTCACCCACGAAAAGATATATTTCAAATAAAAGAGGACAAGATGTCTAAAACGTGATAAAGACAAAACTTGAATAAAAAGATAGCAATAAATTGGAATTTTTGGAAGTGGCCTGGTAGGTTGAAGTGGTTGCACAGAAATCAAATAAAAGGGCTGTGGTGTTAAAATAAACTAGTCAACTATCACCTTTGCTCGCCATCCTAATTTTAATGACGGAGGGCATTGAATTTATTCTTTGACAATTGAGTGCCCTAAACAAGTTGATACGCAACATATTTTCGTGCGTGGTACCCTCTGGACGAGCTATTGCGCTCAGTCAGGTTGTCGCTGGGAGCCTCTGGACGAGATCGAACGCCAAACCGTGATGTCCCTGGAGCTCCGGGACGAGTTCGTTCGTGCAAACGCGCTTTCTGCTATCGCTAGGGCTTACTGATAACTGACATTTCTTGCTTAATGTCTATGTGCGAACGAGATCACCTCACAACCGGGCCCGCAGCGAAATACATGTCGTAAGACGCGTGAGGTATAATCGAAAAAAAAAGTTCTCAAACTTGTTTCCAAAAGAGTGAATATGTCTGCAACAGCAATTTGTATAAGGATATTAAGTCAATGATTTTATTTTCATTGGATTCTTTATACAGTTTTCGTGAGTTGTAGAACAAATACTTAGATAGTCTATTGTTTTACATTTGAACACTAAATGTAACAATTATACCTCCCAAACACCATATAAAATGTTAGCTGGTTTTGAGGATAAATAAATATAATAAATGCTATCATATTAACGTGCACTTTTAGAACAACATGGCAGCTTAATAACGAGGCTTAAAATTTGAATTTATTTTTTAATGTTTTGTTTACTCGTAAATTAAGATCCATTAAACCCTACATAAATTTCCATTCGTGGAATAATCCTATGATGGTAAATGCTTCCTGAGGGGTGGTATGAAGCGGCCAGCGGTGGCGTTAGGCCCACCGTGCGCGGGGCCGGCGTTGGGGGGTCGCGCTGGCCCAATGCATACAGAGCGCGGGGCCGCCGCCGCGCCGGCCGTGTCCTGCCTCCCCTCGCCACGCCGCCCTGCGCGCTGCTGGCTCAGCCGGGGCGAAGCGGGGCAGCTGGCACTCACACGTGGCACCACGGCGCGCCCTCTCAGGTGGATGCAGCTGGAGGTGGTACGAAGATAACTTCGGAGCTTTGAAACTTTTCTTAGAGAACGTATTGTAACCAGTACGCTTACTAAGGTGTATTTGTTTCGTTACCGATGTTCAAGGTCGTTTGTACAATTGAATCGTTTATTTCATAAACCTGTCAATCTCCAAAATGTAAAATACGCATTAACCAGGGATTATTGTTGCAATAGGAATAGACACATCGTTTAGTGCATATTTATATGAAAAATATTCATTTATCAACTGATTTAATAAATGAAAAATATTTTGAAAACTGAAAAATTGGGAGAGTTTTTCTCAATTTTCTCGAAATACGGAATTTAGCGTTTGACGGATTTCTGAAATAAACGATTCAATTTATGTCTGTGTTATGTTCTCCTTAAGGTTGAGGATCTTTCGGACAAGGTAGAATCGGAAGTTCTTCTCATCATTTTTCCGTATTTCTTGTGTGAAGGTTGTTAGGAGGTAATATTCGAATACCAATGTGGATTTTGTCCGTGTTTGAGGAAACAATGGGTAAAATTTGCTAGAAATTGGAGGAAATAATATAAATATAGCCATTGTAAAGGTTATTTTAAAAGAAATTTCAATACGATAGGCTAGTGCAAAATACTCTATACCCAAGTGAACACTAGGCAATCGAGTTATAAAACTGGCAAAAGGAGGAGAGATAACAGTCAAGCCTAATACTCCATTAAAATTATTTTACCATTATTTCTTTAATTGTCCGATACCCCCACCACATTTAAGACATGCAAATTGTCAACGATTTTTACTATCCCCAAACAAACATATTACTTTACATTCAAACCAAACAGCTTTGGTAGAATATATGAGAAAGGGGTCAAACGTCGGCAACACAGCCTTCGACGCGGCGTCACCCGAACAGCCCAGATCACCCACATGACTCTGGTCGCGGAAGCCTACGACTTCACCTTCAGATGATTTCTCGTGTCGTTAATATTCGAAAGACACACTTCTACCACACTTCGTGCAGTTACTCGAGGTCGCGGTCATTCTGTGATTTTCCTCTACAGGTACGATCCAAATTCTCACGCCCTTCTATCTACGACGCTGCTCACTTCAGGCCGTTGCAACTTCTGTGCGTATCACGGAACGTGTACTCGGGTGCCTTTGTTCGACCGCCAGCCGTGCCGCGCACTGTGAAACCTCTGATGGGCGTTTGATGTGCCACCTGCCTTTCAAGGGTATCAGCAATAAGTCACAATAGAAACATACAGCAGCAAAGGTTTTACTTGGAACTTACACATTTTAAACATTATAAAAGCAGGTTGTTTGCTTAGGTCCGTCTTTTAGTGTTTTCCTTCGTTTAATACTAGACTAATGCGGGAGAAGTACATTATATAGTGGGCAACGGACTGTTATGTTCAAACCTTCCTTTCCAGCCAACGTTATAATCTTCGGTTGAGTGATATAGCTACATTTCTGCGTCACATGGCCCATCCCTCATGATCTAGAAAATATCTAACATGCGTCTAAGATTTGGAATGCAGTGATGATGTATGACGCGAAAAAAGGTTAATGATCTTGCTTTTATGTGTTCGGCCACATAAGTAATGCAAAGTCAAATATAATGATGTATTGCGTAGGTTTTGAAAGAATCAAAGCGTGACAAAAGAATCGGGAATTTTCGAATTTTAGAATCTCGGATCTTAATTAGAAATTGATCACTGACTTTTTCTCTTACAACATTTAAATTCATTCTGAGACCTACTAGGTACGGTACTTTTTGTTTTAGATTTCGAATGTAAGTTCCACCATGCAAGATGAACAAATTTTTGTAAAAAAAATAAAAAATAAAAAGAGAGAGAGAGAGAAGAGAGAGAGAGAGAGAGAGAGAGAAGAGAGAGAGAGAAGAGAGAGAGAGAAGAGAGAGAGAAGAGAGAGAGAGAAGAGAGAGAGAGAAGAGAGAGAGAAGAGAGAGAGAAGAGAGAGAGAAGAGAGAGAGAAGAGAGAGAGAGAGAGAGAGAGAGAGAGAGAGAGAGAGAGAGAGAAAATTATGACACTTAAAAAAATATAATTGCGGTTATTTTCTCTTCATCATTTTCACTACTGAATCAACGTAAATTGAACAAAATAATCCATAAATAATGTTAAGGCATCAAAGCAGTCAGTTAGTATTTATTGGAAGGGCAAATTAAATGAAAATGTATAACGTTGACTGGCGTATTCTAACAGAACCCATTGATTTGGGTTCCTGAAAGGGGAAAAAATATGTTGTCAGCACATACAAACGTCAGAATTTGTTTACCTACTCTAAATATTGTAAGAAAGATACGTGTCATCTGTGGTGACGTTATCACACTTTTTTACCAAATCTTCGCGTGGTTCAGTTCAGCTGGGCTCCACGCTTTGTGTGCGCGTGTGTAGTGGTGTTCGTTCGGAGCATAAGTTAGGTGACCAGCAATTATTGTTCATAACGCACTGAGCTTTAAATGCCAACTTCTAGCTCTTGATAATGGGAAAATACCGTCGCCAAATTTAAATAAAATGTGAATTCAATGTAGTTAAAAATAGCTTGCGCTAATTATGGCACAATTATACCCCATTGCATAAACGATACAACAAAAGATATCGACGAGTCGATAACAGATATCATACTGTATTTATTATGTTATGCGACCTCTATTTGTTCGATACTTATGAAAAAATCTATTATTTAAAGCATTTGTTAAGAAGTTTTATTATTTTTTATTATATTTTATTTTTTGCGCTTGGCTAAATTGGGTTATGAGGCTAACAATGAATAAAGTGAAATAACACATTTTAAACGTCCATGTAATATGGTTAAATAAATCGTTAGTGCACCGTCGTGGATAAATGCATTATTTAGTTATATTTTTTGTTTCTGAATTGATCGCGCAAAGTATTTACTTAATATTGTTTTACATCTATTGTTAATCGCCTTCAACACCAGTTGTGCATCGTCTAATTCGCACTCAAATCCACTGTGCGACCTTTCAGCAAGGCTCGAAGCGCGTCTTGACAACGGCCGACAACTCGACAACTGCCGCGCATTCTAACCTCCGGCCGCTGTTCTTTGTCAGCTCCCAGGGCTACGCCGCGCCGCCCTGCCTGCAGACGCAATCTCCAGCATCTTCGGAACTGTAGGAAATTCTCCCCGAGACGAATTAAGAAGAGCGAAAAATAGTTACAGAGTGTGAATTCAAAGGTGTGAGAGAGAGCAAGGTAGCAGGTGACGAGGGAGGGGAGGAACGGAATAATGGAAGTCGCGAGACGGAGAGGAAAAAGATGGGGCTGGCAAAAAGTTTCCTCTCTGGATTCGATTTTTAAACCGCGTCGTGTTAATTTATATTCAAGCGACGTCGCTATTGAGCGGAGTCCGTGTGTTCTGATGGTGGCGCAGACGGCGGAAGACGTCACCAATCAGCACCGCGCCCCTCCCCCCTCTACCTCTCTCCCCCTCGCCCCTCAATCCAACTGCTGCCTGTGCAACTTCTCCGCGAGGTGGAATTGTAATGTGTCGCGTTTCTATCACCTTATTTCCAAGGAACAGGTAGCACAGGTCTCATTTTACTTTTTTTACGGGAGAGAAAATAAGAAGTAATGCTGACTGGAAAAATTCTGTAAGGGGCTTAGGATCTAGTATCTACATAGTGGCAGACACATACAGGCGGGCAGACAGGCTAAAATGCAATGACAGAATTAGAGTCGGACTGCCAGATTGATGATCAAACGGATGTGATGGGCAGACAGGAAGACGGACGGCGGGCCGCAAGTACAGACGCATTTATATAATAAGTAGTGCATATTCCTTGTTAGGATACAAAAAGTGTATTTCAATACATTCGGCAAGTGCTCTAAAAATAGCGAATAAATAGTAGGGTTTTGTATTAAACGAAAAAAGATGAGCTAGAATGTCCAAATATGTTCACTTTTCTAGTTTCAACAGTTATGTAGGTCTCAAAATTATGTTATTATGGTAGTTGATCCCTCCAGAGGATTACATTCAACAGTGATTTGGAATATCTTCGATAGACACAGAAGAGAATTTGCCAAGTCAGTAACTATAAATAATTATCTTCAGATTCAGAACGCAAGTATGAAAGAATTTTAAAATAAATTACTCATTGTTCATATTCATTTTCATCACTTCCTCTTTTCAGTACTTTCCAATATGTGGTCACATACAATTTAATTCTTTTCAATCTTGTCTAATTTGGGCCACCTGCACTAGGGCGTCTCAAACGAGCACTGGTTTCGAGAAAACTGGCAGAAGAGATAATCCATTTTAGGTGTGAAACAATGTAAAAATTACTTCTATTATTTTTTAATTGTTTATGTGCATTGACCTTTATTCTGAAATACGTTTCTGCCATTATTAATTTCGTGACGTCAAAAGTAAAATTTCTAACATTTGGAAGTTTAGTTTTGTATGAAACATAAGTCAAATTTTAAGTGAACATTACATGCATTACAATCCTTATAATATTTTTGCAGCATTATTTACTTCTGAATCAAAATCAATAGTATTGTAAATAATTGTCATAGATTTGAACTAAGAAGGCAGACGTTTTTCTTTGCCCCATTATCTTGAACCCCGGTCCATCTATAAATTTCAAAAATTAGAAATAATGAAAATATTTAGGTTCATGATTTAAGTGTATTGTGTTCTAGCATTTCTAGTTGTTACAAATGATGAATGATTGAGCAGTAATTCAAAGAATAGGTCTAGTCTATAACAATGAATATCCAATATTCATTACAAGTGATGCGTACCCGCTATTGTCGCAGTCGGGAACATCTGCTAATACCAACAACCAATTTTCACAACAGTCTTTGTTCCGTATTACTACAACTTACTCCCTTTCTTACTCAACTAACTACCCTTCCCGAGTTCGGCCCAAAAATGAACAACTTCTCTGAATACATAAATGTTTTGGATCTCGTGATTTTACAATATGGCGCAGTTTGATTCTTTCACGAGAATGTGAAAATGAATTACGTTAAAAGGCAGAAAATATGTTACTGTCAAGATCAAGTTTTTATTTTATTTGTGTTCTCTACAAACATTTACACAAAAATCTCCACTCACCTACATCATTACTTGTACTTTTGTATTTAACAGATCGCGTTTAAAACTATCACTTGTAAGTGCAAAGTAAAAAGAGAACGATACAAAAGGAAAAAATGAATTACAAACATCACACGCCCCAGCAGCGCAACCGGATTAAAAGCGTTTCAGAGACCCTGATTGGCAAATCGAATACAGTCTATCGAGTACAGAGCTGCAAATGACACTCTAACTTCATCACTAGTTTGCAACAAGTCGCACAAATCACATCGCAAAAAAAAAGAATAAAAATAAAAGAAAAAAGAGAAAAAAGAAAAAAAGAAAAAAATGAAAAAAGAAAAAATGAAAAACGAAAAGAAAAAAGAAAGAAAAGAAAAAAGAAACAAAAAAGAAAGAAAAAGAGGCGTGGCCTCCAGGTACAACGGCGGCCTGCCGCCGCCGCAAAGGTGTCCGCGCGAGCGACGCGATCGGCAGCAGGGGCGCGAGGGGCGGAAAGAAAATAAAGAAACAGCGCGAGAGGACGGGGAGAGCGAGGAATCGCAGGGGAGGGGGAGGTGCTGAATATGGCTCAAAGGGCGTTTATACTCCGCTGCCAAGTTCCGCGGAGGTAAAAAGCCCCTGGCGAAGAACGGGCGAGAGCCGCTGCAATTAGAAAGTTTTCGCCAGTAAACGACTGCGGATTGAGCAGAAGACTGTCAATTTGGGGGATTAGGCGCTTGCTGCGGCGGGCGGGGGGGGGAGGGGGATTCGAAAGGCCCGGAGGCCGGAGAGCTGCGGAGCGTTGGGAAGGGGGAGTGGGTGGAGGGGAGCGGGGGGGAGGGGGGATGCCTTCAGGCGGCGCAGAGACTGGGCGGGGCGCGGGGAGGAAACGGGGTTAGAGTGACAGCAGCGGGCGGGGAACGGTCGAGTCGGGTGCAAGGCGGGATGCAAGGCAAGACAGGGCCAGGTTTATTTTATTGCTCAATTGTTTGATTAGTGATTCCGGGCGCATCAACTGCTAAGGTCATTAGTCCCGTAAGTGTAGTGTATATTTCTCCTCTGGGTGTTGCGGTGATCTTCCTCCGTTAGATGGTCAGAACCGGCTCTCAGTTACTGTCGGCGGTTTTCTCCAACTAAGTCTCACCCACCAGCGCGGCAGCGCCCCTGACGGGACAAACTCTAAGCTACTGACCGGTCTCCCAACATGTGCGGTAGTGTAATGTATGTAAGTGCAAGTGGGTGTTTGTATGGAGTGAGGATAAAACAAGGAAGGTGAAGGAAAGATTGCGCGCGGTCTGTGGCCCGTTTGTTAAGGTATTGCTCCGACATTCTGGTCGGAGAAACCCCGGAAAACTAGCGATCAGAGCCGTCGGTAGCTAGAATTCTCCAGACAGCGGTTGAATTCAACTTTGTAGTCGTCCGTAGCTACTGTGGAAAACCCTGTCACAATCAGGACTCGAACCTAGGTCTTCCCGGTCAGAGGCTCTGCAGTGACATCAATTGATGCTCTGAGCCACTTAAGCCAGTCTTAGCAAATGGGGTGCAATTCAAGGAATAACTTACATTGGTGAAACTTGTCATACAGCCTTTGATAACTTTCTATGAGAAATTTCAAAACGCTAACTTTGGAAATCTTAAACACCTAATGGTCTTTTTGATGCCTTGTAAGAAGTCTTCAGAAATTTTTAATATCTCATTTAATTCCTCTCGGGAAGAGAAATTGATTTGAGCTGTTTTTAGTGGGATGCTTCTAAAGTATTCTGAATAGATTCAATAAAATGTTTTTTGAAAGATTTCAATGTATCTAGAGTAGTAAAACTAGTTAATCACTAGAGAGCGTAGGCTTCCGCGGCCGGAGTCAGTATTTACTAGGCTGTCCGGGTGTCGCCGCGTCCATGGCGAAGGTGCTGACGTTTCGGTCGCCATTCTGCGACCTTCCTCAGGGCGCATTGCGATACGCCTTGAGGAAGGGGGAGTGGGTGGAAGGGAGCGGCGGGATACGTATTGCGATACGCCCTGAGGAAGGTCGCAGAATGGCGACCGAAACGTCGGCACCTTCGCCATGGACGCGGCGTCACCCGGACAGCCTGTAAAATATACACTATTCTAACATTAACATGCGTATTTGCAACTTTACTGATAAGATGAAATGTATCTTCTCTCTGTATTTCTAATTTCTAAAGCGCGCAGAAATAAAAAGAAATATATGCAGCCGTCGATTTCTTAAGAGATGTCTACGGTTCCTTTATCCAAAAACTCGGGGAAAACCCAAAAACAATGTAATAGTCTATATTTTCACTAACAAATGCAAATATTTTTTTGTGCTATTTCGTTTTTTCCTTATGGGTTCAGCACGGGATTTTTTCAATTCTTATGCTCAATACGTCTGCGATTACGACACAGCTAATATAAAGCAGCAGCAAAATTCCAAGGAAAACCTGACCGCCATTAAAGTTTTTGATGTTCACTTGTTTCGTGTGAAATAGCTACAATTTTTATATTCTTCGTACTTAAATAACTGTTTAAAATGATGCATAATGCAGCAAATACTGTATTATATAACACAGCATACGTGAAGGCTAATTTTGTTAAATATTTCATTATTGTAATGTTATATGAGATTATTTTAATTATTGTTCTTTATCAGTGTAACGTGTTACTCTGGAAATCAATTTTCATGTCATTAGCTTACTTTAAAATGTAGACAAACAAAATATTAATAAAAGTATTTCCTTCAAAACCTTTTCGTGATACCTTTGACTGAAGGTGGACAACAATTGTTTTATGTTTAAAGTTTAATTTCATTATGAATTTCCATATCACAAAAATGTTTAATATGAAACTACCTCCAGAGGTGCCACGATAAGCTAGTATAACAATATTGTAACGAATAAAAATAACAAAAAGGATTACACATAAAAGCGTTATTATACATAGAATTCATTGTCAAGATGTCTCTAAGTGAAAATTTATTAGTTTCAATTATTATACAAGTGATAGCTAGAGACAGCACGCGTTTTGAAACGATTTAACTAAATTAAAAACACAAATAGAATAATTACATTAAATAATTATATAATAATACAAAACTCCAAACATAATTTCCCAAATAAACATTTGAGTCTCGTCAGCAATGCACAATCCCTTGTACTATTAACTTCTCTGACATTGCAACATCCTTGATTTACATTTGTGTCGAACAAAAAGAAATTACAACAGAGGGAGCGCTGTCGTGTAGAGACAGTGGGCGTAACCCGCTGTGCCTGCCTGCAGCCTTTCGGCGCGTGACGGACAGGCGCGCGGCCGCAAGCGGGCGACGTGGGCCGGACGGGGTGGGGGGCGGGGGGGGGGGGGACGGAGAGAGGCTGCGGCCTCCGTCGATCGACGCCATTCAGCGCGCGCGGCGGACAAAGCGGCCCCGAAGCAGGAATTTTAATCTGTCTCGCAGCGAATTCGGACGAAGAAATGCGGGGAAATCACAACCGTTTAATGAGAAACGCCGGCACAATGCGAGGTTTAGCACTGCCGCTCGGCCGTGGCGGCGGGGAGTGGGCTTGGAGCGTGGGGCGGGATGCGGGGTCGGGATGGGTAAAGGGAAGGAATGGGTTTCGGGGGTGGGGTGGGGAGGATGGGTTGAGGAAGTTGGTTGGGGGTGGGGTGGGGAGGATGGGTTGAGGCAGTTGGTTGCGGATGTGGCGTCTGGGGATATGTGTTGGTAGTGAAATTCGGGGGTGGGTTCCGGGCATGGCTTATGAGGAAGTGTTTTGGTAGTGAGTGAATTGGAGGAATGGGTTGCGGGCATTGCTGGTAAGAAGTGTTTTGATAGTGAGGAAATTGAGGGGATGGGTTGTGGGTATGTCTGATAGGGAAATGTTTTGTTAGGGAGGGAATTGGGGAGATGGGTTGCGGGCATGGCTGGTAAGGAAGTGTTTTGGTAGTGTGGGAATTGGGGGGAAGGTTGCAGGCATGGATGGCAGGGAAGTGTTTTGGCAGTGAGTGAATAGGGGGGATGGGTTGCGGGCATGGCTTGAAGGGAAGTGTTTTGGTAGGGGGTGAGTTCCGGGGATGGGTAGCGAGGCATGGTTTCCGAGCGAGTTTCAGTAGATGGGTTACGAGTGATGGGGTGCTGGCGTGTGATGGGGAGATGGGTTACGAGGTTGGCTTTCGGGGGTGAATTGAGCGGATGGATTGCAAGAATGAGTTGCGGGATGCGTTGCTAGGGAGGGCGGTTCTGGAGCGGTTTGCGAGAGCGGGTTGCAGAGGCAGGTTGCAGAGGCGGGTTGCAGAGGCGGGTTGCAGAGGCGGGTTGCAGAAGCGGGTTGCAGAGGCGGGTTGCAGAGGCGGGTTGCAGAGGCGGGTTGCAGAGGCGGGTTGCAGAGGCGGGTTGCAGAGGCGGGTTGCAGAGGCGGGTTGCAGAGGCGGGTTGCAGAGGCGGGTTGCAGAGGCGGGTTGCAGAGGCGGGTTGCAGAGGCGGGTTGCAGAGGCGGGTTGCAGAGGCGGGTTGCAGAGGCGGGTTGCAGAGGCGGATTGCAGAGGCGGGTTGCAGAGGCGGGTTGCAGAGGCGGGTTGCAGAGGCGGGTTGCAGAGGCGGGTTGCAGAGGCGGGTTGCAGAGGCGGGTTGCAGAGGCGGTTGCAGAGGCGGGTTGCAGAGGCGGGTTGCGGAGGTGGATTGCAGAGGCGGGTTGCAGAGGCGGGTTGCAGAGGCGGGTTGCAGAGGCGGGTTGCAGAGGCGGGTTGCAGAGGCGGGTTGCGGAGGTGGATTGCAGAGGCGGGTTGCAGAGGCGGGTTGCAGAGGCGGGTTGCAGAGGCGGGTTGCAGAGGCGGGTTGCAGAGGCGGGTTGCAGAGGCGGGATTGCGGAGGTGGATTGCAGAGGCGGGTTGCAGAGGCGGGTTGCAGAGGCGGGTTGCAGAGGCGGGTTGCAGAGGCGGGTTGCAGAGGCGGGTTGCAGAGGCGGGTTGCAGAGGCGGGTTGCAGAGGCGGGTTGCAGAGGCGGGATGAAAAAGGCGGGTTGAAGAGGCTAGCCACGGAGGCGGGTTCATAAAGGCAGAAAGTGGGGAAAGGGTGGATTCGCTGGGGCTCGGAACATCTCCCGAGCGCGCGGAGCGCGGGATACGGGGCGAACCCCGGCGGTGAGAGATCCCGCAGGCGGTTGCGGGTCCGAGGGGCGGTGAGCGGGGCGCGAGGACAGGGGCGGGGACGTCGGAACGAGGGACGCCTCTGGAGAGGCGGGGCCGGCAGGGTACGCAGACGAGCGCCGCTGCATTCTGGAGCCTGAAAGGCTTCGGAACACAGCGCTCGCTCGACCGAGGCCCCTGCGCAATGCGCTGCGAGGCCAATGGCGCGAGTGGGCCCACCCCCCTGCCCCTCCCCCTGGCCCTCGTCGAGTTGAAATTCCGCCGCTGGTGATGCCTTCCGCCCGGAAGCTGTTGGTGGCAGTGGAACGGAAACAGGACGACCCGCTTGGGTTGCTGGCGGGGCGAGAGAAGTCGATGCAGAGAGGAAGAGAGATATGATGTGGCTAGAAAGTCACTTGGATTGAGGAAGGCACTATCTAGAATTACGGAGATGACGGGTTTCGTCGAAAATATTCGTAAGTGCTAAATGATAAAATATCAAACGGTGAAGAATATTAGGAACCTCTAATTAACTTACAATTTGAGTCAAGAAAATTACTAAAACAAAAAAATTCTTGGCTTGTATGAAACGATGAGAAATATACGAGAAACTAGGAAAATAACATCGGAAATGTAATGATAAGAGGTGCGACAAAAAGACGATTCAGCGAAAAAATGGCGAAGGGATATTAAAATAAGTTTAAATGAAGAGATTGAAGAAAAAAGAATGAGTGGCAGGAAAATGGCGTAGAAATGGTGAAACAGGAAGGTAACTTGGACAGTTCTAAAAGAGGACATCAATCTCAGTAACAAAAAATGTTCAAGGACAATATTAAGAATACAAAAAAAAAATTCGGGAACAAAAGAGGCTGACTTACAAGAATAAGGGAGACAACCGCAAAAGAAGATGGTTGAGAGGAAGCGGAAGAACGTTTCGAATACAAAAAGTAGACGCAGGAGGAGCAGAAATAGGATGAAAGGAGCCATGGTAGAACGAAGAGGGGCTGAGAAGGCTGGACTGAAGCAGGAGAAAATCGAAGGCAGTAGAAGCTTAAGTGCCGTCGACCACCAAATGAGATTGAAAGTTGACCACAAGAAAAAGGAAACCTATCACAGAAAAAAGACCGTCTGTCTATCTGCCTGTCCGACTGCCTGTCCGTCTGTCTGTCTGTCTGTCTGTCTGTGTCTGTCTTTGTCTGTCTGTGTCTGTCCGTCTGCTTTTTTATCTGTCTGTCGTTGAACACCATTAGCATCTCAACCATACGTCGGATTTTGCCCTAAATGGCTATTCCCCGATCGATCTTCATATACTTAAAGGAATATTTTGGTTCTACCATTAGGAAACAGAAAAATTGAAGAAAATTAAAACAAAGTACTTTAGACGGCAATTAATGGATTATCGTAGGATTGAAGGATTGATCGTAGGATGAAAGGTCGTAGGTTGGTAGACAGACGGACAGACAGACGGACAGACAGACGGATAGACAGGACAGACAGACGGACGGACGGTCGTTTAGAAAAAAAAAGTTATTCCGTAGCAGGAGACCAGCAAATGTGTATTTCCGTTGAAATCACGAAATTGATTGTCTGTTGCATTACATGACTTTCTCAATACTACGTTCATTACTTCGTATATATGTACGTATACGAGAAAGTGAAGACTTAAAAAACATAAAAGTAAATGTTTAAATTAGTCAAAAACTTATCTAGTGGTTTAACTTGAAATTTCAATGAGTTTTCAAATGTGTATGAGATTTATCCTCTACTTTAGATGTTTGTAAAGAACAACTCTCGCGCGGGGCGGGAGCAGCGCAGGGGACGCGGGCGGGCGCGGGGCGCGGCGGTGGCAATGGCGCAGGGGGGCGTGGCCTATTGCACCCAACGCCCCCAGCGGAAGCGCCTCTCTGACGGAAGCATCGCCAACACGAAAATGCGAATCCCCTTTCGCGGCCTCTCAGCCGCCCGTCTTCCCGGGGAATTAGCTTTTGCGCTCGGGGAAGCGGAGAAGAATGCCACTCCTCCCCCATTCATTTCCTCGCGCGTTTTCGCCAATATTCGCGTTGCCTTGCCGCGCCCGAACGCGCTTAAGCGGATGAGAACGCGTGTCCGAGAGCCCGCGAAACGCAGAGGCTGGCTGGCTGGCTTTGCGAGTCATAAACGCAGCCAACTTAAAAGAGACGCAATGTAAATTTCGAAATTCGCCGCGAGATCGTGCGTAGCAAACCGCTGCATTATGAAAATATGCGCCGTTCCGGGACGGCTGCAATTCCGAGAGGCTTTTTTCGCTGCTGGTTGACTTTTCAATAGCTCTCCTCGTGTTTTTTGTGTGATTACGAGTAAATCGAGGAAAGCGGCATCGCTGGAGTGACCAGCAGAGACTAGGAGAGGACTTGGGGATGTGCATTCATCTGCGAGCGATGAATGGTAAAGTTGGCGTACCCCAGGGACGCTCAACGGGACGTGCCGGGGTGTGGCGTGGCGTGGTTTGGCGCTGCGCCGTGGGGAGCTTGGCGTGGTGGTCCGCGCCGTCCTCAGCAGGACGCATTTTCTTAAGTAAACGCTCGCGGTTGTTATTTAAGGAGCCGGAGATCTGACGGAAACGCAAAAAGGAGCGCGGCCAAGCGTCGTTGCTGCTCGGCCTTAACCGGATTATACCAGCGCGGGGGGGCTCGGACGATTTAATCTGAAAAAGTACTCTGTGTCGCGAATTGGCCACGTGCTTAATTTCATTAGCAGTTTAAGTTTAACTGCGAGCAAATTTACGAAGCGCGGCGAAGGAGCCGAGCGAGAGAGAGAGAGAGAAAGAAAAGACTTCTTAAATCTTGGATTACATACTTAAGACTCGCGCGGAGCAGCGAAATAAGTTGGCAGGTCCAGCCTCCAACTGTGCGAGGCGCTGGCAAGTCCGAAAGCGGAGCGAGGACGTGAGCGAGGCGGTGAGGGGGGGAGTTGAGGCCTGAGTAGGAGAGAGTGGGAGCTGCGTGCTCGCCTTACGGTGGGGCCAGAGGTTGCCGGACCAGCAGCTGTAAAAGGTCTGGATAAATGCTAATAAATCCTTATAAATTGGCTTCCTTGCGCCGTAATCCGGCCCGAACCCGCTTGCGGGCGTTTAATACAATTGCGGCTCGGACAAAGCCTCAACGGGGCTGGTCCGGAGAAGCACGGGACGACGCGGGGGCGGGACAGGAAGGGGCGGGGACGGACTGGCTGCATATGCATGAGCGACGCGCGGGCGACACGCTGGCCCCTGCTCCGCCCCCGCCCGCGCGGATTACAAATAAATAAAAGTGGATCGTCCGCAGGCCCAAGGAGGCCTCGTGAAATTTTCATCCGCCCGCCCGCACCGGCGGCGCCACCGTCGCCTCGCCCGGCGCCGATAAATCGGACGACGCACAAATTATTCCCGAGGCCCCGGCTTATGTTGGATTATGCGCGGAATATTGTCGGAGATTTCCAAGATTGTATTAAAAACAGAAGTAAATAAATATTAAACGCTCTCTTCACTAATGCAGGGATTAATTGCGTTGCGTTAGCCGAAGAATATTAAGTTTTATTTCGGAAACATGCCCCACGATATACAACAAGCAGTTTTAAATTGGGAAGTTTCCGGTTTCTTCGATGTATGGAATAAATTCTTGAAAAATATTCTTACCTTTGCAATTACTTCTTAACAAATAACAATTATTTAAAATTAAAATTAATTATTCAAAGTTTCTTATACAACGTTGAAATAAAATTGAATTGAAATAATCAATATTAAATATTTATTTTTAAATTACATTATTCTGACACTTATAATACATTGAAATGAAATTTCAATGAACTGAAAATTGCACAAAGATTCACTAAAATACTCAGAATGGTATTAATAATCGACAAATTTTGGGAGAAGGTCACGAAATCGTGATAATTAGCAAAGCTATTGTTTTCATGTTAACAAGACACAAAAACGATTGAATTATAGTTAATCTTGAGACGTACGCTCAACATATGACGGCAGGTATTATTAAAATTTAGTAGTTTACTACAAAATCTGTTAATACTAGTAGGTGATCTAAGGGCGCTATCATTCATTTAACACACAATCTCGAAATTTGCTTAGTAAGGTGGCTAAATCATATTCCAAACGTAAACCCTTAAGTGCCTAAAATATACAGATTAGAGCGGTATCCAGTTCCCCATATTCTGAGCCCGTCGCACCGCGCGTGCCACGTCACGCCATGAGGGCGCAGAAGGAGCTTTCTGCGCGCAGGCGACGGCGCGGCGGCGCCGGTGGTGCTGTTTGGGCGGCGCAGCAAGTGGCGCGCAGCTCCTGGCGGGCGCGGATTACGCCTCGCGCGTAAAACTGCGCTGTTAACCGCCACCGCCGCTCTATCGTGTTTGGCCACGCGCCGCTCTCCACCCGCCGCCCACCGCTCACCGCCGCTCGCCGCCACGGTAAACACTTCAGCCGTCATTGCACAGTGGGCCGGAATACGCATGGCTGAAGAACCGCGTCAAAAAGGTTGGATGGTCGATTGGTTTGAATTTGAATTTGAATTAATGCCTTATTTTACGTGGCGAGACTCGGGCCATCAGGCCCGCTCTTCCGTCTGACCACGTAAATTTCGCTACGCTCCTTTCACCAACTAGCAGAGAAAGGAGGTATTTCTTGGGCGAGAAACAGGCGATTTTGAATTTAGCTCAGAGGCGTCATTTAGGCTTGAGGATCTTTTACATGCAAGTAAATCTACAAACATGGGACAGCCGGCTTTACTTCCCCTCCGAAGGAAGGCGTACGAAGGATTTTTTCGCCCTGAAAAATCCACGGCTTCGATCGGGTTTGAACCCGCTAACTTGGGTACAACCGTCCGGTACGCTAACCGTTACACCATCGCCGCCGCATTGGTTGGTTGGTAGAGATTCCGGGCGCGTCAACTGCTGAAATATTTAGTCCCGTAAGTGTAGTGCTCTTTTCTTCGGGAGATGGCGGTCATCTTCCTTCGCAATTTGCCGGGATCCGATACCGCTCTACCCTCGGCTAGCGGGGTTTCCCCGTACCAGTTATCGTTCACCAGCGTGGCACTGCCGCAGCCGGGATAAGCTCTACACTACCGAGCGGTCTCCCGGCATGAGTGGTAGTGTAGTGCATGTTAGTGTAAGTGTGTGTTTGTAAGGGGTAAGGGTACGACTAGGAAGAGGAAGGAAAGATTGCGCGCGATCCATGGCCTGTTTTTTAGGGTACTGTACCGGTATTAGCCTGGTGTGGATCGTAGAAACAACGGAAAGCTATCGATCACAGCAGCCGGCCGATAGAATTCTTCCCCAGACAGCGACGTATGTCGATCTGGCTGACAAGCTAGTGTCGAAAACCTTGCGTAACTCAAACCTAGAAGCTCCCTGTCAGACACACTAGTGACATCTGTTGATGCACTGAGCCACTTCTCTCGGTGTGGATATTGAAGAAATGGGCGTGATCGAGAAAGTGCGCACGTCCAAAGAAGCACTCATGGACGATAAAGTGTACTTCAATGATTAACGTTCTATGGTTATTTTAGCCCATGAAATTTATTAGAAGTATTTTGTCTTATTTTCATGTTTTCTTTTTTTTTCATCATTTGCCTTCTTTCTCTCGGCTCCGATCTCGTTCAAGCAGAAAACCTACCTATAAGTCTAGAAAGCAACATTTAATCATTATTTGCATTGAGAGACACTGTATATAGCAGGAAGTTTAGAATTCAGTCCCTGGGCCAAGGTAATTTTAAAAGAAGCTGCTGAACATTGAGGTGATACCAGTTCATAATTTTACAGATGCCAACAGACATTCTTCTGCCAATTCTACCCCACACTTCACTAAGATTTTCGAGACCTTTCAAAACTAAATTTTCAATTTCCTATTACCTGCATTTAACATCTATATTTAATCGGCAAAAAATTAATTTCTGTATTAGTACACTTTTAAAAAAATGCCTTTTAACTAGCTGTTTTATGCAAAGTAAATACAATACAATCTTTGAATACGACAAAACGACTTATGCCCTAAACGTCCAATCTCTGAATATGATAATTGCCATACGCCTACATTTTGATTCGGTCTGGACCACTGTGTACTCCTTCTCCACCCCCACTGCCGCCCCCATCGCCACCGTCGCCGCCGCCGCCGCCGCCGTGGCAACTGTTGTTTGATGCAGCGCCCGAGAGGACGCGCGCCGGAGGGCTCGTATCGATATCGGAGCGATGAATCGCAAATCAACAAATCGGTGGTTACTCGAGCCGATGCGGCGGCGGCGGCGAGGGTGCCGGGCGTTTACGGGCCTCGCGTGCGTTGGCTCTGAGGCTGCAAGGGGACGCAGGCAAATTGCGGCCGCGTGCGGCGTTTGTTTTTGGGCTAACGTAAACAATTTAGATGCAAAAATCGCTTGTGCGGTAATGAAAGAGAGTAGGTATGCATTCTGAGAGTGGGGAGTGGGGGTCGTGATAGAAAATTTTGAAAGGTAGCAGGTAACTGTAAAATAAAACAATTTTTTCTGTAAATTCAATCTTTTCTTACTTTTCCGCTTCCAGGCTCGATATTATTTGGGAAATTGTTGCAAGAGACTCTCCAAACCATCATGAATATTTGATGAGGATTCAAACCAACTTACATAATATTTATAAATTGTATCATTGAATATAAAATTACATTCCCCTTGTATTGTTCTATTTATTTATTTTTTATTTAGATTTAAAAAATGAAAATGAGTGGCTAGAGGGCTCTAGAAATGTTGTTGCATTTCTCCCTCTTATTCGTAGGCTGCGCAAATCTGTGTTAAAGAGTAATCGAACTAAACAAAACATCCTCATCCGAACTTTGTCCTTAAAAGATTCTGAGATATTTTAGTGTTATATCTTCTCTTATTATACGGTTTCATGTCAGGTCCACATATCGGGCTCTTGCAGCTAGATAATTGACTATCGGATCCTTAACGCACGGCAGAAATTTTTCTTGATCACTGAAGGAGGCAGTTCTTAAGAGGAGGATGTATCAACCAGCTTGGTCCTAAGAATGCCAGTGAGTAAGGAAGGGATAACATCACCCGAAGTCCAGAGCCCGTTTCGTAGTTTTCTCTACGTTGCTGTAAATAACCGATCAGAGTCCGTCTAGAGTGCTGTAAATAACCGATCAGAGCATAATGACTTGAGATCTCAGTTTCAAGAAGGTACGCAAGCTTACAGCTATTTAACACAGCAAACAAATTTTAATCATCAGATCGATGCAACCTTTCAATCTCAGACTCCTCCCATCTTTACGTTGCCATTATGCTTGTAGGTACCGATGATGACACATCTTGAGTCTAGCACACAAAATGTACATTTTCTTTTCTCTATTTCTTCTCCTCTTTCGTCCTCTTCAAACTATCAAATTCACTAGAGTTCTTTTATTGATGACATACGATTAAAGGTGATCTCTCTCTGGTATCTGTTTGTTTACTATTCGTTTTACATTTCACTTTTAGTTGAAAACATTTCCTTTCTTTCTAATCTTCTTTCATTGACCTGCGATTACGGCCAAATATTATAACCAGGAAGAATGCAAAAAACAAAAAAATAAACAATAAACAGTTTTATAAAAATAATAAAAAAGCGTAATAACCAAAGCGAATGCTATATCGAAAATATAAAACGGAATCAAATATTTTATTTTATACACGTTTATTTAATTTTTACTATTCACTTGCAAATTTTCCGTAATTGTACTTTTTGTTAAAGTACTATTTCCGACCATTACTTTTATTTAAATATACTTAATATATGAATGTGTGAAAACCAGAACGGTATAAATTTTATAAATTCTTAGAAAAACCTGTTTATTTTTGGCTTTATTTCAATGGCAATGTATTTTCGTGATTTTAATGAACAACTGAAATGCCATATTAATAAAGAAACAAAGCACCACCACTTTTCAGTAATATTGACTTCATAGATTTCTCGGAATTTATAAAAGGTCACTTATACCGTTCTGGTTTTCACGCATTCACATACGGCGTATGTCAGTTCTCTGCTTAGAAAGTGCCTCTGCAAACGTTTTCGTGAAAATGACTATTGAACTGATTGAAACGAATGACGTCCATGAAGCGATGGCAGCTGCGGGGCGGGTTGAGAGCTGCCACGACAGGCGCCCAGCGCACGCTCGGCCTGACTATCCGTGCTAGCGGCCCTAACCACCCGCAGTCGCCGGCCTTTCACTTGGCGCTCGCTCGCTTGTCCCTCGCTATGAATCACGCGCCAGAGACCGCGCGAATATTTCCATAGCGCCACCCGCACACAAATCCGCCCCGCTCCACATTGCTCCACACCGTTTGCAATCGCTCGGCTCCGTGCGGTCACAATCAGTCCCCCCGCCCCCTCGTACCTACCGACCTCCTACCCACCGACCTCCTACCCACCGACCCCCTACCCACCGACCCCCTACCCACCAACCCCCTACCCACCGACCCCCTACCCACCGACCCCCTGCCCACCGACCCCCACCCACCGACCCCCTACCCACCCCCCCTGCCCACCGACCCCCTACCCACCGACCCCCTACCCACCGACCCCCTACCCACCGACCCCCTACCCACCGACCCCCTACCCACCGACCCCCTACCCACCGACCCCCTACCCACCGACCCCCTACCCACCGACCCCCTACCCATCGACCCCCTACCCACCGACCCCCTACCCACCGACCCCCTACCCACCGACCCCCTACCCACCGACCCCCTACCCACCGACCCCCTACCCACCGACCCCGCGACGCCCCCCCCCCTGCGGAAACTCACTAGGCCCGCTCCGATGCTCCACGCCCACCCCGCTCATCACCCTCAACCAACCACGTCCCACAGCTATCACTTCCACCGATTCCGCCCCGCCCCGCCACGCCCACCCCCGCACATCGCCCCCAACTAACCACGTCGCCACGGCCATCACTTCCGTCAACCCCCCCCCCCGATCCGCCACGCTCACACCGCTCATCTCCCACAACCAACCACGTCTGCTTGTCAGCTTGATCGAATTCAGTCGCTGTCTGAGAGGATTCTAGAGCCCAACTGCTCTGATAAGTTGTTACATGGTTTCTATGACTATCACCAATCGCAGTACGGAGCAGTACGCTAACAAACGGGTCACGAACCGCACGCAATCTTTCCTTCATCTTCCTTGTCCAACCATCATTCCTTACAAACACTTACATGCACCACACTAGCACATATGACAGGAGGCCAGTCGGCAGCTTAAAGCTTAACCCGGCTGGGGCTTGTGGGAAATAACAAGTTGGGGAAAACCCCGATTGTAGGTCGACGCAGGATCTCGCCATCCAGCAGTCAAAATCATTGCACCACCAAACAAAAAACCATGTACTACATTTACGGGACTAATGACCTTAGCAGTTGACGCACACCCGGAATCACTAACAATCAATCAATCAATCGACTCATCCCACATTCAGTTTCACGCATTCCTCTCTCACTCGTCCAGTCTCTTAGCTCTAAGCCATCAGCCGTCACCCCGTCCACGCGCTGCAACTGATCACCTGTTCACCCGCGAGGCAGCGATTCATGTGCGTACGGCTTTTTTATCTTCACTGCGCCCGCAGCGCCGCGGCCCGCGCCAACGCGACCGGCGCGTCACGTTATCTTAACGAAGGACGTCCGCGATGGCGCCATTCAATTAAATTTAATTTCTTCGCGCTTGATTGGAACACACACAAAACATTCGATTCGAATACTTTTAACGCCTCGGGCCAGCTTATTATTCCTACCTCATATTTCAATTTTTTTAATTGTCACACTTTTGTTCTTGCGGAGACGAATGGTTTCAATTTCAAACAAACATTTTAAAATTAAATTGTGATTTAAAATTTAAGTTGTTGGTGAATTTTCTCTTTCCGTGTAATTGTTCAGTGTTGTCTTTATCGAATTTCAATGCATTTTTAATTTTATTATTGTCTTCTTTAAAGTATAGAATTTACCTTTCATTGGAGACTAAACATGAACGTAAAATATGAATGACTTGTGCGTTAACGTGTAGCAAGTACCCATAATATTACTATGTAATAAGTGGGGCCCGGAAGGTTGGCCAAATGCTTTTGTAATTCTTAAAATTTTATGACTTTTAACAATAGGAATCACTTAATTGAACTTCTGACAATGTTTTAATATATTTTAATGTAGCCTTTTTTAACTAGTTACGCTTATGATAACTGTTTTTGATATTTTGCCTTATTTTTACCCTTTTCTTCGTTTTCCGTCGTTATTATCCTTCTATTCTTCTGGAACTGATCTCAATCAAAGTGGCAAACGACTGGGCAATACGAAGGCACAAGTGTGAAGTACGAAAACACTAATACGATTTTCACGTACGCTATTTCAAGATTCAAACGTGAGTCGACAATAACATTACTTAGAAACAACGCCAGGGTAAAACAAATTTGTTGTTATACAGGGAAGTACAATCGATATTACAAAAATATGATTCTTTCCTTCCACCTAAGTGCTGATGTAAAATGTAGAGTTACAATAAAATGTGTATCATTTTCATTATTAATGTCGAACAATTATTCCTTAAAAATAGTGATTTTTCATTGTTTAAGTGGATTTTTGCTGGCGTATTTTGTATAATACATGCCTGAACTTCGAGGCTCTAATAATACGAACAGATATAAACTATTTTTAGGGTAGAAGTAGAGAATGAATTGATATTTTACGATGAAGAGTAATAAATACGCAATAATATTTAATAATAAATCATGCGCGTATTTGCTCTTCCCCAATGAATTTAAAAAAAATGTATAACTCAGAATTTAGGAGGCACTTAACTTTTTACGACTCAGCGCTGTGCTTCAGAATGAGCGGAGCAAGTAATTCGCCAGAAACAGTTTTGATTCGTTCGTACGAAACTAAACGGCGGACGCTGCACCCGGAGGAAGAGGAGAAGCCGTGCGTTGCGAAAATACGCGGCGCGTTGTTTGAGCTTACGTTGCTGCCGGCTTCCTCGGCCCCACCACCTCCGCCCCTCCCCTTCCTCCCCCCCCCCCGTCATTCGCAATGCGCGCTGTCCGTCTGCGCGAATTGCCTGTAATTGTTGGCCAATGGTCGCTTGTTACGTATTTACGCAGCATATTTCGCCGCCAACCCGCCGACAGGGGAGCAACACGGACTGTCTATCCTCGCCGCCTACGCTGTCCTCGCCAACGCGCTGTCCCCGCCCCTCAGCCGCCCGGCGCCGGTCCCGTCACCGATGTCCTCCCTGGCGTCCCCGCCGCTGCTATCACCGTTTTTGCAGCCGTCTATTCTGCCATCCCTACTTCCAACGGGTCCCCTACGCTACTTCGGCTTTGCTGGTCTAACCCGTTGCCATCATACATGGACATCTCCTCCGCCACTCACAACCCTGCGCCTCTACCAGTATCGTCATCATCCTCGCAACTCTTGCTTCATCCCCCCTCGTCACCACCGCCACTCCCAACGCCGGCGCCTCTACCTCCATCGTCACCGTCTTCGCTTCTCTTGCATCATCGTCACCGTCCTCACCTCTCTTGCATCGTCTCTCGTCGCCACCGCCACTTCCGACGCCGTAGTCCTTACCTCCATCGTCACCGTCCTGGTCTCTCTTGCTTCATCATCCCTCGTCACCACCGCCGCTTTCAACGCCGACGTCTCTAATTCCATCGTCACCGTCCTAGCTTCCCGCCTTCATGCTCCCTCGTCACCACTGCCACACCCGACGCCGTCGTCCCTACCTATATCGTCACCGCCCTCGCCACTCTTGTTCATCCTCCCTCGTCACCACCACATACTCTACCTCCCATTGACGCCTTCACCGCCTCTCCCAACCACTCACAATAACCCCGCATCTACCCCTACCGACTTCACGCCCCCTGCATTTCCAACTATCGCCACCCCTCCAGCCGCAGCTATCGCGTCTACCGCCAGCCCACACAGCCGCCGCCGCCACCGCCCGCGCTGCGATTATTCGCCGTCCGTCGGCGTTTGTCATTTGTCAGCAGCGCTGCTTCTTTGTGATGGGCTGACAAGTGACGCGCGGCGCGCGACCCGGCTCTCCGCGCGTGCGCCGGGTTGTCGCGCGCGTTGTTCATGACAAAGCAACCTGTCTGCGTGTTTTAATGAGAGCGCGTTTTTTGATCGGATTATTACCTGTGGAGCGAGCGCGGCGCGCCGCCTGGGAGATATCCGGCCGTGCGCTCGCCGCGTTGCCATTCTTTTGGGAGACGGCGCGGAAACACGGATGTTTAGGAATACGTGGGGAAAAATCAATCATATTCAGAGAGCTTTATTTGGATGTAACAAAGGGCTGAAGGGTATTGAAAGGAATTTTAACTCTGTTGTTTTTGAGTTTTGCAGATCAACTCTGGTTTTGTTTAAATTTATCTACAAATTAATGATCTACTTTCGAAGGTTTAGTAATAAATAGGAATACCAAATATTCTTCGTTCAATCGCAACAAAGTGAAAATGCACCATTATTTTCACGTAATTGTTTGTGCAACAAACGTAAACAATTTCTGAACATTTATAAAGGTATATTTATTAACTTATTCTAAAAACGTTGGATAATAAGTGTATTATTTTTTCTAAAGAAACTAATATTGTGCATTAATATATAAGTGTTAAAGGGAATTATTTTTAAAGGAAATATTATTTAATAAGAGCTTTTGTTTTTGTACATTATTTTCAATGAAAGGCAACACAACAAGTCTTTGTTAAAAATCCAAAAACAAAATTCAGTACATATTGGTAACAAAAAATCCACATTTATAGAAAAAATAGTCAATTTTTGGACTTTCGCTCGGTTTTTACACATAAAATACAGATATTGTAACGCGCTGACGTCTTATGACATAATAATGCAATTTGCTGGCGTGTAATTTGACAACTATCACCTTCGTTCCTCGTCATCTACAAATACCGTTTTATACGCTAACTTTTCGCCTTTCGTTTCCCAAAAACTGTTGCACGATACATTCAAAGATAGGGATTGGTTAAGGATCAATAATGAGTTGATAGGGAGACTAACCTTTAAAAATCCTGCAAATCTTGCCCTCCTTTACCATCATCACTTTCACATCGCATGAGTCTGAGGGCGAAGTCAGCATTTAAAGGTGCAGATCTTGTGGAGTAGATCATTAATTATTATGTATAGTCAATGCCCAGCCAATAGTTAAATGTCACAGAATAATTATATTTATATTTGCATCACCCTACGAGAACACCGCTCCGCATATTTCATGCTTTTTAATTTTATTTCTAATTCTTTGACCACGTCTTACCTAACGAAGCTGGAACCAGGCGATTCCTGTACCGCGACTTCAGGGTCAGGAACCTGACGTCTTGCACTGGCAACTGCGCTTCCGATTCCGGGAAAACACATAATCCATACTGGCGACCGCGCAGTGAGCATATTCAATCGAATTGAAACCGGTAAACCGAAACTTCTAGAAGGATTCAGATCTGTTAGTGTAATTGATCAAGGCACCCCCCACTCTTTTTATGCTCTAACGCCTCTGTAACGCAGCACTCAACTCAGAAAAATCAGATTTAATGTCTCTATGGTAGGTACACGCGTACTTTTCCCGATACGTATTTGTATGACTGTGGAATTCAAATACGATTTCTTAGACAGAACATTAGCACTAATGGCACTAATATCTGCGTTTGTGTATAAAATTGTGTCTTGTGTATGAGCAGAACGCTTCCTCTATGCGCTTCAGTGCACATAATGACGGCCTGGTATCAGAATTCTCCGTCTTTTTTTGTGTAAGAGAACTCTTCGAGTCAGCTAGACTTAGAGTTCAACGTTTCAAGTCATAATTTTATGTAAAGTGTATGTGACTCTTTCACAGATTCTTGTACATTTAAAGTTAATAAATGTTACTTGTTTTATTTTTATGCGTGTGATTATGTAAAAAGGACTGCCTTTTAAATGACCCTACAGAGCTATCTTATGATTTCTGGCTATACGTATATAATACCATTTCATTATACAGTCCAGTTTCAATTCATTTATATACTAAACCAGACAATATAATTTACTCCGCAATAAATTAGACTATTGTTACTCGGCAGATGCACGTTCATGTTTGGTATGCTGACTAATTTAAAAATATTACGTTTGCAGAAAAAAATGTTCATTTAAATACCACTCCACAATCATATGAATCTCCACAGGTAAATAAAGTACCTTGGATGTACCGTTTGAATTTTTTGAAACATGGGCCAAAAATAAAATTTTAACCTAATCTTTCTATTTTGTAATGGTAAACTAGTGGTATCTGATGGAGGAAGAACTGGTCGATATGTCAAATGTAAATTACATAGGTCATATTTCACAGGTCAAGGAAAAATATTTCCGTTGCCTTCAAAATTGGATAGAAAGTGTAGTTTTATAAAAGGAATGATCTTGAAGTTTCTTAAAAAAGTGATCGGGCTTGACTGTATTATATAAATACATCAATGCGATATTAAATTCAATGAAATGAATGGTGTCTTCTTCATTAGCATTAATTTATATGGACCGCAACCACACCACTAGGTTCAAATAGAAGCACGAGAATAAGTTTCAGGAATTACCGAAATTATCGAGCGCCAAGAGATCCAGAACGGTGTCCACTGTTGCATCATGGAGCTACGTACCGCAGCTGCACTGGCCGGTGGCCTTTCGTCAGCTCGTCCTCTCCTCCTTCAGCGGCGGTCAGCGAACGGGGAGGGTTGGGGAGAGGGCGGGGGCGTGGCCAGCCAGAGGGCAGGTCGGTGCCGTGGCCGCTGGCTCCGTGGCGGCACGTTATTGATAATGAGGCGCGGCCGGGTACAAAGGCCGGGCCGCCGCTGCGCCGTCGCTTGCGGCCGCACTAATGAATGCGGCGCCGCGGCAGAGGTCGCCGGTTGCCTCCTCCTCCCCGCCCCCTCGTCCCCCCCCTCGCCACCGCTTTGCCGTGCTGTGCCGTGGCAAGCGTCACCCCCTCGGCCCCTGTCGTCTTGGGCCCGTTTTTGCCCCCATACCACCCCACCGTCCCGCTTTTGCATGTCGTGCGTTGGCAGTCCCCACCCCTACCACCTGTCTCGCCTGGGGCCCGCTTTTGCCCCTTGCCAACGCCTCCGTCCCCGGCCTGTTTCGTCTTGGGCCCGCTTTTGCTCCCAGCCCTCTCTCGTTCTTTTCCCACTTCATTACGACCAGCTGTTGTCGTCCGCCTTACGTTTACCATCGTTTCCTCGATTCGTACTTCCGGTTTCCTCCACGCATACATTATCACCCCCGACTACACTCATGCGCGCTTCCACTCTCTCCTTGTTATCCCTCTCGTTCTCGCCATTGGGTTGGACTCTCTAAAGATGTTTTCCATCATCTCATTCATCATACTACTTTCTTTACCGCATTCGTTTCTCGTATTCGCCAAGCTTTTATCATCTTGGTCTTGCTATAGTTTCAGTTGCGATGCCATTACCTCTGGTGACTTCATCGCTGATATCTTACCTAACTACAGTCCCTCTCACCACTGTTTCACTAACTCCGCTTTCGCCCCAATTCTTCTCCCCGTCTCATCTGCATTCTTGTCCAGTCCGTCACTTTCGTTGACGCCCTCATCTCGTCTTTCGCACCTCTGGTCTTATTCTGTCACCACTATTGACTTCTATATCTTACAACCCACCACCACTATCATTCCTTCCACTCACTGACTCCAACCCCGGTCCCGTCTTAATCAGCGATCTTTTCCCCCACTCCGGGCTCGTCCGCGGTCCAAATCTTGTCCCCAATATGAATCTCTTTTTCCAATCTTCCTCTGCCTACCTCAGATTTTTTCTTAGATTCATTAAAAGTGTTTCCGACTCATATCTTGTTCTCCTCTTTAGTTCAAGTTCCCATATCATCTCTACCCCACTACTCCCACTCTCCCTCCCTCTGTCTCCTCCCTCCCCCTCTCTCCCGCTCTCTCCCCCACTTCTCTCTCTCACTCTCGATATCTTCCCATTCTCATTTCTACCACTCGCCTCCACGACACTACTCGAATTCCAACAACAGCTCTCGACCCTGACTCCGCCATCGACCCAAAACTGCGCTGGTCCGTCGACATCCCTATCGTCTTGGAGGACCCCTTCTCCTCTGCCACCGATATCGCTCCTTTTCCACTCTGTCCTCGCTACCGCAATCGACCTCTCTATCTCCCACGTCGAACTCTTCGAAGTCGCCTCCTCCTCTGTCGCACGCCTTCGTCTCCTCCCACCCAGTCTCCCACCAACCTCCCCACCAACCTCCCCACCATCCTCCCCACCATCCTCCCCACCATCCTCCCCACCATCCTCCCCACCATCCTCCCCACCATCCTCCCCACCATCCTCCCCACCATCCTCCCCACCATCCTCCCACCATCCTCCCACCATCCTCCCACCATCCTCCCACCATCCTCCCACCATCCTCCCACCATCCTACCACCATCCTCCCACCATCCTCCCACCATCCTCCCACCATCCTCCCACCATCCTCCCACCATTCTCCCACCATCCTCCCACCATCCTCCCACCATCCTCTTCTCCATCCAGGCCCTCCAGGCCCCCTCTATCCCCTTGGGCGGCCGCTGATGAGGTCGAGAGCCCGGCGTGGGGCGAGGCAACGGCTGCGCTATTTATTTGCACGGGATCTTTCTGGGAGAACAGCGCCACCCCTTCGCGACTTCCGCGCGGCCTCTGCGCAGCCGCCCGGCAGCGGTATTCCATTGTAGGCGCAGATTGGAACACGCTTCGGCACTTTGAGCATATTGGCCTTTTGAATCGGGGGCGGTCTGCGTGGGCTTGCCACGTCCCGGAGTGCTGTGTTTTGGTTGATGCAGATGTTTCATAACCCAACCTACGCAACAGGTCTGACAGTAAAATTGCTTTCCTTAACATTTGTTACGTACACGAAAAATATTTTAAACACAGAAAGGCCAGGGAAAGTGTAAAACTGGCGTTAAAGACACTAAAATTACAAAATTTGTATTCCAGAGTTGCATGCTAATGTGTTGTTTGCGAAATTGCACTACTTGTGAAAATTTGTAAATAGACGTAGTTGTTGCATTGTACTGTAAGAACGACATTTTGTTGAGAACCTAATAAAAAATCGAGTTGAAACTCTTCTTGGCTGCGTGCAAACAAAACGCTACAAAATAAAAACGCTTACAATTAAAATAAACGCGTGCCATCCGAGATCAGGTCATAGCATTGATAGGGAGAATATATTTTATTCTTATAAAATCAAATAAATGAATAAATATTTCGTTTCGTTCAATATATTCCACAAATAATAATATTTATAGTAATAATAATAACAATAATAATAAAAGCACAGATCATACCGATATTCATCGAAGTTCTGGGATTTGTTCTGCAAAATTCGTGAAAGAACTTGGCTAAACTCGCAGGTCATTCAAGAGACTGAAGGTGTAAGAAATTGCTTTATTTGGAATAGCCCACATTTTGCGCAATGTATTGTTCAGGCACCGACAGTTGCTAGATCTGCTCCTTAGATAGTTGGTTGCAACCTGGAGTAGATTTTATATTAATCCGACACATATCATCTTAGTTTTGATGTAGAGGAAATAATAATAATAATAATAATAATAATAATAATAATAATAATAATAATAATATTAATAATAATAATTTATTAATTCATTCCCTTTTGTATTATTACTTTGAATGTCAGATAATATCTTGTGTGCAATAATGATAAAATGAACATGTGTGCGAGCGTGTTCATTATTCGATTCAAAGAAACAAGGGTCTTTCCAACAGCGGTATCGAAACAAATAGCCATAAACGCCGGAACAAACCACAGCGCCCTAGTCTCGGAAATAAAGATAGCACAGCAAAAGCCAAAGGTCAAACCGACTGGCATGAAAGCATAGAGAAAGAAAACCTCAAATCACTACCCACTTCTGCCTCTCAACTTTTAATGGGATAAATATCTATTTTCTCTTGTTCAAAAAAGATCAAGAGAAGTCAAACACATTGACAGCTCTCCAACTTTTCGGACAAATGAAGTTCTATTATCGCTAGGCACATGTCTGTCATCCCCAAAATCTGCATTTGAATTCTTGAAAAAGTTCTGTCTAAAATTGACGTATTGGCATTCCAGTAAAATTTTTCAATTCGTAATGGAATCTGCATTTGAATGCGTAGCTCTAACGATAAGTTTGTTTGAAGGATATTTTATTATTAAAGAAATTGAGATTTTTTGCCCTCGGAAAAATAGTTAATTGCTGTTACTGAAGTGAAACTTTTTAGTCTCAGTAGATTATTCGTGCCTAGGGATTAAGCAATTTTAAACACGCCATATCTCTTGATCAAGATTTAGAAACTTCAAGTTTATTTTAGATTAATATTCACGAAGATATGTTACTAACTTTAAAGCAATTTAATTGGTTTTAATAATAGTCAGAGAAAGATCATTTAAATGGACACAAAGAATTAGAGAACGTGAAGTGTGAAGCAAAATGGATGCAAACTTGAAATGTGAGGATATATAAAAACACAAATTTATTTGCTAAAATAGTAGAAATTAGAATATTTATATATTTAATAAATTAACAATGAGATATGGAGGATTTCAATTTCCTTGTTCCTTAAACATATCTCCCCAACCTTGAATAAGGACGTTTTATTAAAATTTAACAAAATTTTCTCGTAGAAAAACATTCATCATTTATCGAACTTAACCATCCAAACAAATGTAACATCGCACAGTGTATCCCCCATAATATTTAGAAGGAGGTTTCTTGTTATACACAATTGGTACTGTGAAATAATGTGAACTATTTTGATGAATTTCTTTCATATACATGTATTACAAATATTTTTAATATTAATAGAATATTAAATGCAGCTACTGTATAATAAATGAATATTCAATTAGGTAGCCTTTTTTTATTATTTGGAAAAAATGGTAAATGGAACCTTCGAGTACGAGTTAATAGAACATCAGGCTATTCATAAATCATTGAAAATAGTAAATATGTGTAAACAACTGGTCTATTATTTGCTTGATTTCAATATTCTGTATTCCCATTTCTAATTATAAACAATAATAAAGATAAATGTCAGATACGTATATCTGAGTTTATACTAAAAGTGCCTTAGTTGACAATAAAAGTGAATCTGAAATAGTTCATTAACCGGAAGAGAAATCCCAAAATTATTTTAAAGGCTCTCGTGCCTTGATCGAGCATATAGCCTTGATGATCGCACCTTCTAACTGTAGCACTGAAACGGCGACCAACCACTTTTTCCATACTGTCATCAGACTCATTTTTTCACAATCGGTCAGTACCCAGAAGTAACAGTTATCTGCCCATGATTATCCAATAGTGCATTACGATTGTGACAGTAGAATACGAACATGCACGCGAAGAAAACGAAGAAGACAAACAAGAATGAAATATAGGAGAAATACAAGAGAAAAAAATGAAAAGATAAAAGAAAAAGAGGAAGTAAAAGAAGAATAGAGAGACCAAGAAGAAGCGGTATTAAAAGTAAAGCCCTAATGTAGAAAAAATACAAGACGAAAAAAGGAAAAAGGTTAAAGAAAAAGAGGAAGTGACAAACAGGAATAAAGAGATCGCGAAGGTGATATTAAAAGTAAAGCCCTAATGTACAAGAAATACAACAGGAAAAAGGAGTAATATAAAAGAAAGAGAGGAAGTGACAAAGTAGAAAAAAGAGATCTAGAAGGTGATATTAAAAGTTAAGAACCGTAATGATAGGAGACACCCATGTCGCGGCATTCGTATACGAAACGCCACAATTCCCCGTGCTCACGTCTGGCGAGCAGGTGCTTTCTGGCCACAGCTTGTCAGCAGCGCGACGGCCGCCTCCTGGCTTTCAACCTTCCCCTCCTTCCTCCCTCACCCCCCTCCACACCCTCCTCTCCCTCCTCTCCCCGCGCCTCCGCATCGCGCCCGCTCGATCAGCGCGAGTAACCGAATCGGAAGCGGCAAATCCTGGCGGTTGAGATCCCCTCCCTTCCCCTCCGCCTCTCCGCCTTTCTCCTCCGACGCAACGCGGCTCCGCACCTGCGCTGGCTGCCGCCCCCAACCCGCCCCCCGCCGCCACCGCGACCGCCGCCAACTTTACGAGTTCCGCTCCACCGCCGCCGCGTCGCGTCGTATTGTTGTGTTTACTACGAGTGGCCGTATCGGGTAAGGGCTGCGACGGCGGCGGCGTAAGGGGGCCGTGCTGTGAACGGCGCCTCCTAAGGGTGATAGCTGCGGCTTTGCGGGCGCCGCGGCGCGGGTGTGAGTGGGAGGGGGGGAGACGGGAAGCAAAGCTCCGGCGAACGTCGCCGTTCTGCGCAAGCGCGAGCTGGGTCCCAACGACTGGAATCCGATGGATGGCGGGTGCGCCCTAGCGTGGAGCGGGTGACCGTGGGTTGATACGCCTTCTTTGAGCAATGTGGCTTCGGATCATGAAGGTGCATACAGGTAGATTCTACGCATGGTTGTCGCTTGTTACTTTTGTGATCTCTTACACATGCTAATTGTAAATATCTAAATACGTGGTGTATGTTGCTTCTGGCCAAAAATTTTCTAAGATAATTGAATTGCTCATTGAATATGCTTTCTTTCATATTAAATTTTTATAACATTTATTACAATTGTCTTTGAAAATTGTTGGCCAAAGACAACATTTACGTATCAAGAAAAATAAAAGAGGAATATAAAAAAAATTGTAAATATCTTATCTTAATTGTAGACCTACTAGAATATAAGCTCGTTAATGCACATAACTCCATACATAGATTTTGCGGCCATGAAAAGAAAACGTAATATTGGTAGGGGACACAAGAATATTTTGGTGTTCCGTGAAACGGATTATGAATAATATTTAATTGATCTGAAAATTTTCATCGCTCTTTATTGGTTTTTTAAAAATATTTTTCTGCATTAGAGCAATTTTAAGTGCAAGATATCGAGTATACAATAATACAACCAAATTCGTATTTTCATATGTATCAAAGGCATGTTGAATCGATTGCGTGTAAACGAGAAAGTCTTTTGATATTCATTTCACAATGCTTTAAAAACAGTCAAAAGATGAAGAATCAGTTAATACTATTTAGATTCATTCTAAATCTGACCAAGATATTTGTGTGCGCGAAGACAGGAACTAAATAGATTAAAAAAATACCAAACCTATTATAAACGATGTTCCGAATTCTTTATTGTGCAGTTTTCAATCTCTATAGAATACGATAGCGGTTAATATATCTAAAATATTATTATTATTATTATTATTATTATTATTATTATTATTATTATTATTATATTTATTATTATTACCAAAAATATTAAGAGAAAATTATAATTCATTTAAGTAAGTCTACTAAACGAGAATATGTAAGTACATTAAAAAAGTAATTTTTTTATGAGAAGAAATTTTTACTGAGAAATATTATAAAGGAGTCAGAATAAATGTAGAAGCCCGACAAACAGCTTACTATTATTATGAAATACGCAGTTGCAAACAGAAATATGAGTTTTTGAATATTCAGTTTATAAATGTTCTCGAATATTGTGCACCGATATTGTGCACCGAACTCGCAGAGGATGACAGACTTACGAGAAATTGTAATTGAGATTAGTATGCTTTTCACACTTCATGTGTTTATGAGTTTGCAGAAACTTTTATGTTAGTTTAGAAAAAACGAAATGTTAATTCGATGTATTTTTTCGGTCGACAAACAAATAAATAGCTTGTAGCGAAATAGCGCTCAGATATACAATGATATTATTGATGATACCGTACACAGCATTTCAGATATCTTCACAAAAAATCTCTTGAATTGTGAATTATCAGACCCCCGTCTAAAGAAGATATTTCTAGAGAAATCATTTAAGAGAAATGCACCGGCAAGAAATTCAACTCTATTCCATTAGTTTGATTTGTGAATAACGTAGTATATCTTTACTTAGCCAACTGACTTTTGGGGAAAACTCCAAATATTCCTCGTGATCATGGCTTATCTTTCAGAATCCTTGTAGAATTTCCTCGTATCTCACGATCAAAAAAGCATGGAAGCGAAGCAGCCATTGCACTCTACGGGTGGTTACGCTAAAAACGAAGTCTTACGCATCGACTTGTTCAGTTCTCGGAGTTCGGATCCAAATGTTTCACATCTTTTCATTTTATGCGTAAAGCCTGTGGCCCAAAGCCAACGGCGAGGGAATCCGTTTGGAAATTTCTTTTGTGCGAAGCGATGTTTCATGAGAATCTCGAAGTTGCCTGAGATCCTTCCAAAAAAGCAACAATAAGTTATTGAATTTGGTACGAAGAGCTAAATAAAACCACATGCTTTCAATTTACGAGAAGGCATAATGTTTAATGTTACCACTTTTCTGTGGAGAATTTTTATCACTTTGAAAGTCATAAAAATGCTTAAAAATTCACAGATACTTCGAGTTTATCCATTCGTATAAATATGTCTCTTTTGAGTGTTAAAATAAAGTCAATTTTCTCGGGAATTTATTACTATTTTAATAAATTAATCATAATGACGTATTTTATAAGAAAACAATGAAAAAACTATCTTTTGTAGTATTCTTTCACTAATTTCTGAATTTATAAGCTCTCTTCAAAGTAAAAAAGTTCTCTAAGCCTAGGTATGATAAACAGCACAATATATATCACCTAGACAAATATTGTATATTTCATGGTCAATTCGATTACTTTTACTACTACAATGACGTAAAGTCTCAAGTGTTATAGGGGTAATACATGAATACATTTTTACTAAAGAATCACTCCTTTCAAGTATTCACTTCTCAATGCAATACCTACTCAAGCTATTTTTCACAAGATATGATACATCTCATTTATTTCATCATCATTTATTCACTGCTTTCCAAATATCAACGATGTTCGATGTCACATATTTCACTACGTCAGCATTTTAATCTGAATATTTTTCAGCCTAACTTCAGAGATATCGATGTTCAGCTGATTCCTAAAATAATTTCAAAAAAAAAAAAGATGAGCATATACGATTTTGTGGTTAAATGTTAAATTTTCATAACAAAACTTAAATGCTACAACACTTGGAGTTCATAATATTCACAATATTAGCTAATATAGCGCCAAAAATATCACTGACCTAACTACCAAGGCGTAGTTTTCTGGACGAGGCTTGTTAAAATGGCGTATATTGGAAAGCGGTACGCGCAGAAGGGAACGTGTAATTAATTCACTGGCTAGTCACACAGTGAAGGTACCTAGAGTTTCAGGAGTGAGGGAAAGGGGATGGGGGAAGCTTTCGACAAAAGTTACGTCGTCTGACAGACGACGCCTTGGTAATCTAGGGTTAAACACATGAAGCAGATTTTCTGCACCTTGCCAGGATCGAACCCACGACCTCCCAACGACCGGTACGTTCAACCGAATTCCTCCACGAGGGCGTCGTCGGGCCCAGGGCTTCGTGGGCGGCGCCCGGCGTCCGTGGTTAGGAGAGCGAGTGGGGGCGAAGCGAGGGCGGGGGCGGGGGCGGGGGCGGGGGCGGGAGCGAGGCGACGGGTCAGCCGGCGCCCCGGGGTCACGCCGCCGCCGTGCGCCGCCACGTCTCATCTCCCGGCCTATTGCGACCCTCCCGACCCCTTGCAGCCCCCGCCGCCCCCACTTCAGCCCCTTCACCTCGCCATCACCGCCAGCGCCAACACGACCGCCGCCGCCGTCGCCGCCTTGTATTAAGCCGCGAAACGCCCTGCGGGGGCGCAGCCTTACGCCGGAAACCCCCTCCCGCCCCCCCGCCCCCTTCTGCCCCCGCCCCGCCCCTTCACCTCGCCCCACCCCCTTCTGCCCCCGCCCCGCCCCTTCTGCCCCGCCCCGCCCCCTTCTGCCCCCGCCCCGCCCCCTTCTGCCCCCGCCTCGCCCGCTCCCGCCCGCACCTTCCGCCCAGCTCAGCGACCGGGCCGCCGTTAAACCCAACCCCTGCAAAGCGCTTACCCGCGCCGTCCGCCCCGCCGTCCACCCCGCCGTCCTCCTCCGCCGCCGGCAGCGCCGTCCTTCGGGGCTGACACTGGCTCCAATCATGTACTACAATGGACGGCGAGAGCCCCCCGATACTTCATCCTTCAAAAGGCGAATTCCGACATGCCCCTTCCAAACAGCCCGCCGCCCCCGCTGCCCAGCGTATGATATCCAATTTCCGGGTGCCACGTAAGTCTTTGAAACAGAAATATTCTTGGGAGATTTTGCGTCAGCTTTTTCTTCTTTCCGAATACTCCAATATACCTTCCCACAATATAATTTAGTGATGAGGTGGCGTTTTCTTATGTTCTTCCGACGACAATAGAAAAAATGTCTCACTTTTGAAAATAAAATTCGATTGCCCAATTCCCCAATCCCCAATTCCCCAATAGCCTAGGCAGTCTTTTGTACTGTGTATTACAATCATTGCTTACTAAAATTTCTATTTTTCGCATAACGATACAAACATCTTCACGTTATGTTTTTTGCCGACTTCCATCGTTGACCTCTTATCAAAAAAATGTTACAAAATGTATCTTTATTTCTTACCAAATATTTGCAGCAATCTCTTTACTAGATACAAAAATGGAAATACTACGATCATAAATCAACTTCAAGAATCACAGAGAAAAATATTATTTCGACTGATTGATTAATTTATTATTAGTGTTTCTGATGAAAATACTTGAAAGAAATCGAAAACATTTTACCGAATAATAATAACAATAATAATAACAATTATTATTATTATTATTGTTATAGACCATGCATACAATTTTTAAAGTAAAATATTTAATTATCTAGTAAAATGAAATAATAAATTCAGTTGTGAACTTATCCCATGTACTTCATCTTGTTTATTGTTGGACGCAGTGCTAGTACATACTTCTTGGTGATAAAATGGGAGAGCAATTTCTAGTTCCCAATTGATACATTAGAATCTGATAAATAAATCGCTTTAATTATTCAGCAACGCTGCTACCCTGCAGGACTGCATTTAACGTACGTTTGTTTTTTTTTGCGTAGCTTTTATGGCCCCGAATGTGTCTATCACGGTATTATCTTTTGGCCGCTGTTGAAAGCCCAGAATAAACAGAAGCGACTGCGAACATTTCCCTCTAACGGCCGCCCATACTACTTTTCAAAGCCAAATGTTCATCCCCGATAAATTATTCGGAACAGGTAGATAAATCCACGCGCAATTAATGCCTCATCACGGCCGAGGGCGTTGAAAGGCGCTTTGTAGTTTTTCGCGCGACACCAAACAAAGGGCACGCGACTCGAGCCGGCGAGCGCGGAGAGGGGTGCGGGGGGGGGGGGCGCTTCATTGGGTGCAGGGAGGGGGAGGGGAGGGTTGAGGGAGGTGGGCGAGCGGTCGTCAACGGGCGAGTGTCTGTCAAATAATTAAATCAGTGTTCCAAGCCGCGAAACGTCAAAGCGAAATTTTCGCCATCATTAATTTCCGTAATAGCAAACAGTGGGCGCAGGGCTACGCGAGCTCTTGACAGCAGAGGTGATGGGAGCTCTAACAGTTGTAGAGTTGGGGGGGGGGATGTACGGGATGCGATGTGAAAGGGAAGGCGGGGTTAAAAGAAAGAAGTGTCGACGAGGAATTTGTGGTTGGGAGACGCACGAGAGAGAGAGAGAGAGAGAGAGAGAGGGAGGGAGAGAGGGAGAGAGGGAGAGAGGGAGAGAGGGAGAGAGGGAGAGAGGGAGAGAGGGAGAGAGGGAGAGAGAGAGAGAGAAAGGTGAGACCAGGCTGCGGAAGCAATTCAGCAGGGAGATTGCAAGCGCAGCAGTAAACTGTTCCCCAAGGCCAGCTCGCATACCTGTCATCACAACCAACGTCAGAGAAGACCCAATATGATTCAAAACTCGCATTTGTGTTGTTTTTAGTTTTACCGATTCCACGAGCATTTTCCAAATTTGACGCAAACACCTTGTGTTTTTTTTTCTAGCTTTCAACTTTCGTCTTTCCGTCCGGCAAACAAACCACGAATTAATATTTTGAATTAATTACTTGCGGTTCTGTACTTTAAAAAATCTAAAATCGTGCATTTTCTTCAGAAGAATATGGTCAACTTTAATCATTTCAGTCCATTTTTTCTCAAGACAAACAAGAATCTCACACATTCCGGAAAATTGGATTGTGGTGTATCTTTATTAATTTCATGTTAATTGTGAATTTACTTAGAACTCACATTTAAAGCATATTCAGAAACTGAAAATTAAAACAAATATGTTATGTAATAATCTACTATTTCTTTTGAAACAGAACAAATCATTTAAGAAAATCAATTTCTTAGGTTCAATTATTACACTAATTGTTAAATATTTTTCTCATCTCACGGTTTGGTTACCCTTCAATATTTTGAAATAATTTTTAAGTACAACTTCAAAGAAATAATTAAAATAGTGTTGAAAACATTATTTATCGAGTGCACCTGTCCCTTTTCCCCCATGTAAAATTAGCGATTTGAAGTAAAATAAATCATAATATTGTATGTGGATTCTATTCCAACGCCGGCGCCGATGATAAAATTGGGTCCTCCGCTGCAACGTGCGTGACGTTGTGAAGTAGTATTGCTTGAGAGCGAGTATCGGATCGTCAGCTTGCAAGTGATTGCGGCCGAGATGGCGCAGGCGGCGTGAGGAGTATAGGGGCGGGGAGCGAGAGGTGGAGGAGGGAGCGTGGGCGGGAGCGGGGCGTGCGAGGGGGCGGGACGCGAGCAGACGAGGTGCGACGGGGTGGGGCGCGAGTGGGCGGGGCGCGAGGGGGCGGGGCACGAGGGGGCGGGTGCGCGAGGGGGCGGGTGTGCGAGGGGGTGGGGGCGCGAGGGGGCGGGGGCGCGGGGGGGGGGCCGCGAGGGGGCGGGGTGCGAGGGGGCGGGGGCGCGAGGGGGTGGGGCGCGAGTGGGCGGGGCGCGGGGGGGGCGGGGTGCGAGGGGGCAGGGCGCGAGGAGGCGGGGCGCGAGCGGGCGAGAGGCGAGGGGCGGGGCGCGAGGGGGCGGGGCGCGGGGGGGCGGGGCGCGGGGGGGGGGGGCGGGGTGCGAGGGGGCAGGGCGCGAGGAGGCGGGGTGCGAGCGGGCGAGAGGCGAGGGGGCGGGGCGCGAGGGGGTGGGGCGCGAGTGGGCGGGGCGCGGGGGGGGGCGGGGTGCGAGGGGGCAGGGCGCGAGGAGGCGGGGCGCGAGCGGGCGAGAGGCGAGGGGCGGGGCGCGAGGGGGCGGGGCCGCGGGGGGGGCGGGGCGCGGGGGGCGGGGTGCGAGGGGGCAGGGCGCGAGGAGGCGGGGCGCGAGCGGGCGAGAGGCGAGGGGGGCGGGCGCGAGGGGGCGCCGCTTCGGAAGGCAGGCAGGAAGGAAGGAATAACGCAATTTGGTGGCGCGTACGACCCACGGGGCGCGGCGGGGGAGGTGCGAGGGTCGGAGGTGGCGCGGCGGTGCGAGCAGCTACAAAGGCGGCGCGAGAGGTTCAGGTGGTGACGATGAACAGAGCAGAGAGGAAGTAAGACACAGTATCGGGAAGTATGGAAGCGTGATAACTAAGTGATAGTGTGTGGTTGAGGAGTCTCTATTGGATTCATTATTTCGTAGTACCGGAGTGTCAAGTAGTATGGTCATTGGTTCCATAGTGTATTCCATGTAGTGCATTCTTTATAACATGAGAGGACGGTGCTCTTCCCCGCTATGTATTGAGATACCCCGTTAAGCTACACGGCAACTTGCGGAATTATTTTTCCTAACCAGGTATCTCCCAACGGCAGAGAACCGTGGTAATTTTGATACAAAACTCATAAAAAATCGAGTATAATGTATCCAAGGAAGCCTTTCTTCAGGATGTTAATTAATCTACAAATAAATATTAATTGTGTATTTTTCATATTTCAAAGTTAAGACGTATTAAAACAGATATTATTTTTACTATTACTTATTTTCATTTCTATTAATATATAATATTTAATAATACTGAAACTCATGATTATTAATTATGTGTTTGTTTCGAAGAGTTTTGAAACGCTGTGGTTGTAAAACGTTGTGGGGTGGAGTGTGACATCTGAAGGAAGAAAAGTAAAGTGTGGATGAAGATATGTGAAATAATGAGAAATGAAACTCGGATCTCCAGGTATACGAGGAGTTACACCATTGTGATTATTATTATTATTATTATTATTATTATTATTATTATTATTATTATTATTATTATTATTATTATTATTATTGTTGTTGTTGTTGTTGTAGTTATTATTGTGGCTATTTTAAAATAAGTATTAAATCAATAAAGTGTGAATATTTTATTGTAAGTTTCTTGACCTTAATAAGCAGACGACTTGATCAATTTTTGATGTGAATGACACTTTTTTATCAAAATACTTACTATTTATTTATGATAACTAACCTGGACGCAAGGTTGTTATTTGAAAAAGATCCCAAATAGGGTCGAAACGTTAATTATACAACATAAAATAAATTGTTATAAAAAACACACAGTCTGTTTTATTAAGGGCAAGAATCGTACAATAAAATAAATATTGTAACAGACGTTAAAATATTACTTATAAAAGTGTGAATATATTTAGTAGTAATGTGGGTCGATTAAAGTGTCTTGCAACTGGTTGCACAACATCTAGAAGAAAAAATAAATAAATAGCTGTTGCAGTCTCAAAGATGGAAACGGTCGGATCGTAGCCAGGCGCCACTGGTCGCAGGAGCCCTGTCAGAGGCGCAAGGGCGTGCGCGGGCGGCTGCAGAGGTGGCAAGCGGTGGATGCGCCGGCGGGGGCGACAGTGGGGGGCTCCCGGGCGGGGCGAAGCAGCAGCCCGAGGCCTCCGCCCGCGCCGGTGGCAGATCGGAGGCAGTGCAGCGTCGAGGCGCCTCCGTCCAACTTCAATCACATCAGGAGCCGCGCTGACGTCACCGCCCCCAGCGGGCGCCCTCCGCTCCGCTCCGCTCCGCCCCGCCCCTCCCCGCCCGGCTCCGCCCAGCCCCGCCCCGCCCCGCCCCGCCCTGCCCGGCTCCGCCCAGCCCCGCCCCGCCCCGGCCCGCCCCGCACTGCCCCGCCCCGCACTGCCCCGCCCCGCACTGCCCCGCCCCGCACTGCCCCGCACTGCCCCGCCCCGTCCGGTCCCTCCCCGCCCCGTCCCGCCTGGCCAGGCCCCGCCATGCCCCGCCCCGGTCGGCCAGGCTCCGTGGGCGGCGGTCACTCGAGGTGGACGAGGGCGAAAGCTCGAATTCTCCGAGGACGAGGCGACGTGCGTTTCGGGTGTGCCCTGGGGATCGGACGGGAACAGAATGCCGCGCGACGGGAGAGGGCGGATGTCGTGAGATGTCGTGGAATGGACAAACAAATCATAAATGATAAGAAAACACAACGGGTGGATACACTCTTTCGGCAGCTGATGTAATTACGAAATCATCCAATTGAACTTAATGGAAACAGGCATTGCTTAAACTCATTTGTTGTGTTTCTAGACAACTTTTCAAACGAAGAATATTGTCTAAATTCCCTGGTTAACCATTCCTCAGTCTTACGGTAACAACGTCTTGTTGGAATTCTTTCATTTCTGAAGGACGGGTTGAAGTGAATCATAGTCATAATTCTGCAGAAGAAATCAACTGCTTAAACTACACCTTCATTGTCATTGTCCGTACAAAGAAGCATACATATTGAGTAAAACGTGGTAGTTCGATGACAATGCGACAATAAAACTCTTGAACCATATACCACATTGTCTACAGCGATGGCAAATTCTGAATTCGCGACTTTAAATTAGCGAGAAAGGAGGAGAAATATTATCTGACAAATTTGTACAATAAAATCTGTTTGTAAAACTTATCGCCAAATAATTGTACAATATATCTGAATTGGACCAATATTTGCAAATGATATATCTCTTCACAAAACTAGATGCATTGATGATGAATAAATTTTATCTAGATGGTAGTTCGACTGTTGAAGTGGATATACGGTCAATAGACGAAACATTTTCTCGCTAAATACTATTCAATCTGGTATCCTTTTTTCAATGTATCACTTTAGGAAGTTATTAAAAATTTCCTAGCATACATTCAAATCATGAAATTTATCTTCGTTCATTATTTCATTTTCATCACACCGCAAATAATTGTGTTTATAGCACTTAAATTATTTGATAACTCAGACAAAAAGCATGATAAAACATAACGATTCTCAACACAATGATTAATAAGGCACAGCAAATACCACAGAAGAGTTCAACGTAAATTCTGATTTATTTTACACTATTCCAATAACTTTTTTGCGAATCAAAAGGGAAAAAATGGCTAAGTGAGATCGGCAATGAAGGCTATTCCCAGAGATTAGCGTGCCAATTGAGAACGGGTCAGACATCGGCCCAAATTCTCCATAAAAATCTTTCCTCTCCAGAACCTCGTTCATTTCAGCTCGTTCGGCTCCCACCCGCGAGGGTTCGCTCCCACCCACTCCTTTCCGCACATCCTGCTTCCCCCGAAGTGACCAGATTCGTTCGCTCTTCGTCATTCCTCTGAAATCGGGACCGTCGCCCTGCGCTGTGTAGCGCTCGTTTGTTCCCATCCGGGGCAGACCGCGTGCAGCACCAAAGAGGCTTACGTTTCGCGGTGCCGCTTCGCAGTTACTCCCCCTCTCTGGAATTTTCACCGGTGTCCCGACATGTGTGGTAGTGAGTGCAAGTTAGAGTAAGTGTGTGTAAGGGGTGAAGATGAGACAAGGAAGGGGAAGGAAAGATCGCACGCGGTACGTGGCCCGTTTATTAGGGTACTGTTCCGGCATTCGCCTGGTGTTGATCAGTGAAAAAATTCAAAACTACCGATCAGAGAAGCCGGCCGCTAGAAGTCTCCTTCAGACAGTGACTGAATTCGAGATAGGTGTCAAGCTAGTGTCTAAAATCCTGCCACCGCCCGGGCCTGGAACTCTAGAACCTCCGAGTCAGAGGCACTGCAATGACATCAGTTGATACTCTCGTGGTCCTCGCTTCTAGTCCGTCCTCTTTCTTTAACTCCTCCTAGATGCGGAGCGCTCCACTCTACCCCACCTTGCTCCGTTCTGGAAATCTCCTCTTAGCTGCGTCCAACTTCCACCAGTCTTTCTTTCACTCAGTCTAGATAACTCCCCCTACGCAATCTCGCTGTTCCTTGTTCTGCCCATTCATTCTCGCCCCTATTTACCCTATATCGCCACTCTCCTTTCTGCCAAGGAGACCTATTTTACCCTTCTGTACTCTCCACGTCACACTGCCCAGTTCCTCCTCGATTCTCGCTTGTCTCCTCTCGTCTAAGCTCCGCCTTCCTCTGCCTCACTTCACTATACCACACCCCTCTTCGCCCCATTCCTTCCCGCTCTTTTATCTTCTCCACGCACATTCAGTCTCGCCAACCAAGTACCGCCCACTTTCTCTCTCATCAGCACACTCCACCCTCTCCACTCCACTCACTTTAATTCTTCCCGCTCATCCCAACCCTCTTCACCCTTCCCACACTGCCCTTTTTGCTCCACTCATTCCTCTCCATCTACTCAACCCCGCCCACTCAACTTCGCCCAATTCACTCCTATCCACAGCACTCGCACCACTTCACTGAATCGAATCCTCCCCGTTCACCTCGCACGGCCCATTTCGCTCTTCTCACTCATCCTCGCCTGCACCGCCCCGCCCACTCAGCCTCACCCCGCCCTTCCCCGCCCCGCCCCGCCCCGGCCCGCGCGCGCCATGCATTCAGTCCGACCCGCGTCGGCGAGAGGGAGCTGAGCGCTATCGATTTCGTTAGTTCGTCGTCGAGTTGAAGATTCCGTCTCATTAACGGGAATCTGGTGCTCGCATTGAAATTTCATTACGTATCGGCGCGCGGCTCCGCGTAATAACCGCCTCGGCCTCTTCCAGCCGGCTGCTGCCTCCTGCCCCCCCCCCCAACTGGCCAGCGCTGGCGCCCACTCCCAAGGGAGGGGCGATCCGGACCGAAAGGGGCAGAGCGATAGAATTTCAAAAGCGTTCTTTCCCTCGACACTCAATGTGTAGTACCGGGAGAGGTATAGTACCGGGTATCAACTGATATCAGTGTGTGTAGTACCGGGAGAGGTATAGTACCGAGCATCAACTGATATCAGTGTGTGTAGTACCGGGAGAGGTATAGTACCGGGTATCAACTGATATCAGTGTGTGTAGTACCGGGAGAGGTATAGTACCGGGTATCAACTGATATCAGTGTGTGTAGTACCGGGAGAGGTATAGTACCGGGTATCAACTGATATCAGTGTGTGTAGTACCGGAAGAGGTATAGTACCGGGTATCAACTGATATCAGTGTGTGTAGTACCGGGAGAGGTATAGTACCGGGTATCAACTGATATCAGTGTGTGTAGTACCGGGAGAGGTATAGTACCGGGTATCAACTGATATCAGTGTGTGTAGTACCGGAAGAGGTATAGTACCGGGTATCAACTGATATCAGTGTGTGTAGTACCGGGAGAGGTATAGTACCGGGTATCAACTGATATCAGTGTGTGTAGTACCGGAAGAGGTATAGTACCGGGTATCAACTGATATCAGTGTGTGTAGTACCGGGAGAGGTATAGTACCGGGTATCAACTGATATCAGTGTGTGTAGTACCGGAAGAGGTATAGTGCCGGGTATCAACTGATATCAGTGTGTGTAGTACCGGGAGAGGTATAGTACCGGGTATCAACTGATATCAGTGTGTGTAGTACCGGAAGAGGTATAGTACCGGGTATCAACTGATATCAGTGTGTGTAGTACCGGGCATCAACTGATATCATTGCAGTGCCTCTGACCGGGAGATACTAGATTCAAGCCCCGACGGTGGAGGATTATCGACCTAGCTAGACAGCTAGGTCAAATTTAGGAAATTTCGAGTTCTAGCAGGCGACTGCTATGATTGGTTGTTCTTCAATAAACACCAGTCCAAAGCCGGAACAGTGTTCCGAAAAAAGGAACACACGGAACGTGTGCGATCTTTCGTTCCTCTTCCAATCCGCATTCTCACCCTTTATTACACACACACTAACACTCACTACATTACCAAACATGCCAGGAGACCAGCCGGGAGTTTAGAGTTGGCCCTGGAGGGGAAGGTGCCCCGCTGGTGGAAGATACCTGGTTGGGACAACCCCGCTAGAACCTAGCTGTAGATTAGGTGTGATTAGCATCTTGAAAATTGACATATATTTTCCAGTTTATAAAAAATAGAAGTAATGATTTACCAGAACTGCTTATTGTTCGAAAATAAACTGCACTTGAATGCGAGAAAATCACTAAAATTTAGTCGTTGGCTTTCTAGTGTTAAACTTCAAGGCAAAATAAACTGATGATATTGTCTAATATCTTAGAAAAAATGAAGTAAACGTGTCTTATTTCACTTCCAGAGGAATGAAACTCTCACACTTTCTTCATTAAATTTGTATAAGTGGGTCAATTCAAATTAGATTACGTGTACTGTACTGATCGTGCAAAAAGAGACTACTTTTTTCTGATAAAGTGGAGAGGTTCGTGTATCAAACATTTTACATAAAATGTAGATTTCACGTTGCCTACAGAAACTACTGGCCTAATATTGCTTAACTTAATTTGAAAGAAATAAAATCAATAAATTATCTTAAGATATAGCATACCCGGAATGTAATGGTTGAATATAATCAATCTCACATTTAATAAATCATAATAGGACCATTTTCAATTGAACATAATACAAAATAATTTTGAAATTCACAATAATGTACTCCCTTATGTTTAGTATATCGTTCGTAAAGAACTGAATCTTATTTGAGTGAATGTACCCCATTTTGAAATCCAGCTAAAACTGAAGCAGTCCCTCAGTCTAATAACGTACAAAGTGTTAGAGAAGCTGTATAAACGCATTTTGTCCCTCGCTGCAGAGTGAAGTGGGTTCAACTGCAGCAAATCCACGAAAACAGTTTTCGAGCGAGTGTTTATTGTGTGTGCGCTCTCAAAGGCGCTGGATTGGAAAGCGCGAGCAGCAAGTTAGCTTCAAATACGAGCGCTCGGAATATCTGGGAATTGGAAAACACGGATATGAAGTTTCTCGAGTTTAATAATGCAAGCTACCTGGAAATTCCGATGCCGTTCATCTCAATTCATCGGATATCTATTTTCTGAAGTAACTCAATAAAAGCGGAAACCTGGAGTACGAACAATAAGGAAGTGATCAATCAACGATTACCTGATACGTTTCGTCAAAAACCGTTAACTTTTAATTAAAAGGGTGAGAAGTTAAATCTTAGATTTGCTACTTCTGAATAATTTCTGTAAAATTGTTTTTACGATAAAATCCATTAATTTCCTTGCTTTGAGGTACAACTTGGATAGACTAATGCATTTAGTAACATATTTCGTGTATCAAACATTGTATTTGGTATGGAAGTAGACGAAGATGTCGAAAAATGTTGTACGGAGATACTTTACAACAGCATCTTATTTGTTTTTCATAACATATTGCATTTTGTTTCTCTTACAATGTACTAAATGCCACTGCACTTAGTATATATTAAAGCCAATGTTATCAACAATGATCAATAATACATTACGATGTAAGAATTTTGTTGTGTGCCTGGTCCGCATAGCACAATACAAGCACGTGGAAGTAAACAGCTGCCTGTCATTAACACATTAAAAATATTTTTGGAAGTTTAAACTCAAAATTTCAAAATGCAGTAAAGTACACAGTAACATTTCAATGCTTTATCATTCTGTAACAATTGACTGAATGTGTATTCTGAAAATGTAATATTCGTTACGTTATTTGCAATGACAATTACACTTTTTTCATAACTGAAAACATAACGATTTACTCTTTAAGATGTCTCTTAGAAACATATTAGTTGATATTTGTCATGTTTCAAGCTGGCATTTACATAAATATAGAAAAATGGAGTTTCACGGCAACCTTTTTCTACAAATGTAATTAACGCGAGAGAAAAGATACGTTTTGTCGCCTAGCAGAAGAAGGGTCGTGCCATTTTAAGACTCTAACCATAAAAGAACGGGACCCAAACATACGGGAATAAACTCTTTCAAAGTGGTCCCAGATTGCATGCTTGTTTGTTGTGATGGATGAAAAAAAGAAGGGGAGCAATCATTGTACTCACAGAGAAGAAACTAGGACAAAGGACAGAGGAAATACGTGGGTGTCACAAAGAACATTGACGATCCGAATACTCGGATCTCGAATAACTCCGACTGATTCAACATTTTGTTACGTAATCCTAAAAATGCTTTTAAAAATGTTAAAATTGTAGCTGAAGAAGTTTACAGTAAAAGGTACAAAATAATTTCTGCTTTTTATTTTTGTGACATTGTGATATTTAATTCGTTTCAGAAAGAACATCGGAAAATATAACAAAGAAGTTATAAGAAAATGCGCTAGCGAGAGTGAGCGGCGGCGACAGATCTAGAGAGGATAGCCTCTTTTCCGTCGATTAATTGGTTAGTTGGTTGTTAGTGATTCTGGGCGCGTCAACTACGGGGGGGGGGGGGGTAATTAGTCGCGTAAGCGTAGTGTATGTGTTTTCCTCGGTAGGTGTCAGTGATCTTCCCCCGTTGGCTGGTGAGACGCGTTGTCGACCTACCGTCGGTTAGAAGGGTTTCCCTCAACCAGATATCTCCCAACAGCAGAGCACCGCCTCAGCAGGGGAAGGTCCAAGTTCCCCACCGGCCTCCGGCATGTGTGATAGTGTAGTGCATGTTAGTGTACGTGTATGTAAGGGATGAGGATAGGAGAAGGAAGAAGAAGGAAATATCTCGCGTGGTTGGTGGCCCGTTTGTTAGGGTTCTTCTCCGGCATTCGCCTGGTGTTGATCGAAGGAAGCACAGAAAACTACCGATCAGAGCAATCGGCGAGTTCTCCTTGAGAAGCAACTGAATTCGACCTAGTAGACAAGTTAGTAACGAACACCTTGCCATTGTCAGTACTCGAACCTAGGACCTCCCGAGCAGAGGCACTGCAGTGACATCAATTGATGTACTGAGCCACCTATTCCCGTCTCTTTTCGTTCGTGTGTGAAAATATACAAATATTAGCTAAGGTCATCTATTTCTAAATGGAATCTTCTAAATGACCAAATGTATCTTTGTATAACTTCTCAAAGCCTTTTCAAGGTTATACAATTTTCCGAAAACAATTTTTCTTTCGGTTCTCTTATAATTCTGGTGTTAGAACGTTTCTAGATTATCTTGGATGTTTTGAACATTACACTTTACCAGCTACCCAATGTGTTCTAATTCATGAATTTCCCTTAGTAAAGAGATCAGCATAAAAATGGAAGCAAATTCAATTAAGAGGAAGAGGGGAATAGTTCATATGGGTGAATGAGATTGGAGGGAAGACAGGTTGAATGCGAGACGTCGAGTTTATTCTACTCGGTTCAGGCAGCGCACGATTATGTTAAGAGATTCTAAAATAGTTGAGGATAATTCTACGAAATGTATTTTTGCGTCAACCCAGTAAACTGGGGAACCAGTTGGAAACCACGGAGATGTCAGATCAGTAAGTGTAATTTGGAAGTTAAGAACTATTTCGTAAGTAATTTAATTCATTTCCATTCAGTCTGTTCAATTTACATTGTAAAGATTGAAACAAATCATGACAATATATTGATTGATGATTCCGAGCGCGTCCACTTCTAAGGTCATTAATACCGTAAGTATAGTACATGTGATATTTAATTTCATTACATTCAACCTAGAGCAATGCATAATAAGAAGAAATTTCCAACGTTGTTGTTTATGTCAACAGACTAATCTATAGTATTAAATAACACATTTATGTAGCGTACTTATATAATTTTTATATTAAAATAATGTTTCAAAACGTACTTAGTATCACTACATACCACAATTCACCAAAGGGTCTGAATAGTATAATTTTCGCTCTTGAAATGATTGTTTGATCTCAAGACAAGAGAACATTTTTGATTCTTAAACTACTGCCATTAAAATTAAATTTTATCTTGTATCAAATGTTACGTGTATATTGGCTTCCTTGAAAGCATTCACGAAGAAAACAGTAATGTAGTCCGAAAATACTATACTTCTCAGTTACTCGCAATCGACTACACCACCCTGTTGAAAAACCTCAAGCATATTATTAAATTTTAAAATAGACATTTTTGTGCAAAAAATATGAAAGCGGTTAAACATTTGCAGTCGTAATATGATTTAAAAAAATAATAAATGTAATATTTCCCCTCTAACTTTCAGAGCAAGGATATCACGCTGCCTGGCCCCGCAAACATAACTCGTCGGTTATGTTTGCGGAGCAGCGCTTGGCACCGCTAGTCGTCATCCTCCACCGCCGCGGCGACTTCAGGACCTCCGACTCCCAAACCAGAAATTATTAGGTGAGTACACGAGGGCTTAAATTTCTCGAGTTTTCTGGAACGATGATATACGATTACTGCGCGCTCAAATTGGGCAGCAAGGAAGGCGGAGGGAGAGACCCCACGTCGGAACCTCCCCCCTCCTACTCTCCTCTCTCTCCCCCTCCCCCGTTCTTCGTCGCTTTCTTCCCCCCACCCCCACCCCTCCTCCTCCTCCTCCGCCGCCGCCGCCGCTAGCCTCCTGCAGGCGCTCCGCCGTCCATATCAATGAACCCGACCAGCGCAATGAATTCGCTCCCAGGAGCGCCACCCGCAGCGCTGCAATCGGCTCGCCCTAATCCCATTTCTCTCCGCCTCGTCGGGGGTCTTCGTTATGGCAAGGCCGGCAAAAAGATCTGACGTCACAAAGTGGGTGCGTCGCTACGGAAAATGAAGTATTCAGGTGAACTAAGCAATAAGTACATAGATTATTGTGTGTTATGGTAAATGGTCGTCGCTTGACAGAAATGTGGGCTTAACTATTACTACACTCATACTATGATGTATTTGATTTGCAACAATGCAATTATTATGCCGACCTAACTATTTCAATTCATTTGACGGCAACCTCTCTATTGGTGAAGTGAGTGATCAAACCCTAGGTAAGTTTCTGTTTTGTGTTTATAACTTGGTTTAAATTAACTACCACGTTCTCCAAATTGTTTTTCAAATTCATGGGCAAGTCGGGTATCGGGTTGATCATCAACAACACTTACGGAATAAATCAAAATAATAATAATGAAGTAGTTCACGGTAAAAAAAAGAAAGAGAAGGGTAAGAATAATACGAAGAAGAAAAGGATAAAATCTATAAAACTGTAGAACTGTGACAAATCTGTAGAGATATAATTTTAAAGAGACTAATCATTTCAAATTTAAAATAATTTCGGCAACAAACGTGAGGAAAAAATGAAGGACAGTACTCAAGAGGTCTTTAATCATAACATTTCCGTTATAATGCTATTTGAACACTGTATTCCGCTATAATGCTTTTGAAAGGTAGTCGTTTTTGTGGCTTCCATTCAGCAGACAACTGATGATGATGGCTAAGCCATCGAAAGCTGCTCTTATAATAAATACTATTGTTGGCAATGACAACGTTTATAATTATTTCATGAAAAATGTAAATGATAACGCACCACAACACCTATACCTCTATTTGAACACGCTTACATTTAAAACAGATATTTGTCAGTTGTTCGCACTAACTTTGCGACGTCATTCCGCAGAACCTTTGGCCTTCCCATAACGAAGACAACGACTTCCCCTTCCTTCTCCACCTTCGGACGCCCCCCTCATCCTCCCCCCCCCCCCGCGCCGCTGCGGTCGAGAAATCGGAATTCAGATTCCAAGTCCTTTATTAATTGCCACCGCGCGCTAAGATAGGTGTAAATTATTACTCGCGGCCGAGTTATTCACCACGAGCTAATATAACGGCGCTTCGTACGCGATAATGTAGATCGAGTTAAAAGTAAATACCCCCGAATGTATTGAATTTGGAGTAATTTACTTTCACTCCGTCGATATTCCATACTTGACTAAAGCAAAAAGAAATTTGCTGCAGACTTTGTGCAATGTTTAGGACAATTTACGCACGCAATTGTACGTAATACGTACGTCTTGGCATACATACATAAATTAAGCTTTGGTTGTGAAAAGTAAATATGTTAGATTTGAAAAATTTTTAGGTGTAAACAAATATTTACAAGAAATATGAATTATAATCATAAGTATTTCAAACGAAGTTTTTTTTTTTTTTTTGAAAACTACCTGTGTATCAGGAAAACTATGAGTTTATTTCATAAAATTCTCACAATAAGATATCATATCAAGAAAACCAAACTAATGAATTCCAAATAGAAACAAAACGCATTTACCATTCCATTCTTATGCTCAGAATTCTAATTTCTTTTGACGGTGTTGTATTTTCTTTTTTAGCTTGGTTCTCTCTGTTTTGATTTAGCAAAATTCCACTGCTTCCTTTCTTTTCATTCTGAAAAGTTAATTTTAGTTAGTGATTGATTATCATCAATAATGACTCGTTACAAAAGTAAAGCGATTTCAGGGAATGCAAGTAACATTTACGATTGTGGGCCAAGATATTTAAGCTTTTAACTGTTTGGCAATGGAAAGAAAGGAAATTCACTTTCAGGCAATTGTATGCAATAGGGTACAATTTTGACTTCATGAAAGTGGAGTCACAAGACAGAAAACATAATATGACAATATAAAACATTCAGCAACAAAATTATAGGATAATTTTATTTCCGGAATAAATAGTTAAGGTAGATTACATAACGCGAGTCAAAACAGATATACATTTGAATGTAGAAAGAGATTTTGTATAAACATTCTTTGATTCCATTATTCACAAAATGTTTTGCCAACAAGAAAATGCATAGCAGTCAGATGTGCAAATAATTCATCTTGTAAATACGCCGTGAATATCACCGTCTGCTTGGATGTAGTAATGTTGTAAGTCGTACTCAGACGGGTAGAAGACAGCCGTGAAAGAGAAATGAAGTCGCTGGCGAAATCAAGTGGATGGATAGGGTAGCAGACTGTTCTGGTGCACTGAGCGGAGGCGCCAGGCGTGACGGGGTGGCGAGGGTGGCGAGGGTGGCGAGGGTGGCGAGGGTGGCGAGGGTGGCGAGGGTGGCGAGGGTGTCGAGGGTGGCGAGGGTGGCGAGGGCGGCGAGGGCGGCGAGGGCGGCGAGGGCGGCGAGGGCGGCGGGGGCGGCGGCGGGGGCGGCGGGGGCGGCGGGGGCGGCGGGGGCGGCGGGGGCGGCGGGGGCGGCGGGGGCGGCGGGGGCGGCGGGGGCGGCGGGGGCGGCGGGGGCGGCGGGGGCGGCGGGGGCGGCGGGGGCGGCGGGGGCGGGGGGGCGGGGGGTGGCGGGGGCGGCGGGGGCGGCGGGGCGGCGGGAGGGCGCTGTCGCTGCGGGAAAGAAAGGGCAACGGGAATACGAGAGCTTTTTGTGATGAAGGCGGTGGGGGAGGGGGTGGCGGGATGCTGGTGTCGGGGCCCTGAAGCGTCAGGTGAGCATTAAGTAGGTGGCAGATAGAGCCAGAGAAAATGCATTCTATTATGGATCCTTCTCGCTGTCTTGCTTTCACAGTCTTGAAGGGCGCGCGGGATCCTCGCCTTACTTAAATATCTAATTTTGAAGAACATACTTTATTGAGAAAATATTCATTAATATTGTCGTTGAAAACTTTGGAGAATTTTAAACGTTTTTCGAAGAATAAAAAGAATATAAAAAATGGGACCAGTGGTGTTACAGTAAGGATTAATTGTTGCTGTATTCGAGAAAACATTGTAAAAAACAGGGGTGTAGGGGCAAGGGGCGGTGGGTATGCAGTGATGCCCTGGGGGTGCGAAGAAGGAAGGTGGGGTGGAAGGGATACAGGAGGGGTTTGGTGGGTTGTTGGGGAGTGGATCGGCGGCGGGGTGGAGTGGAGCCGTGGGGCTGGGCTGTGAGGTGGCGGAGCGGCATGGCGACGAGTAGCTGGAAGGCGAGGGAACCAGTAGCGTTTTTTTGGGGGGGGGAGGGTCGTTTTGGACGAGTACGGGGCGGGGTCCCAGAGGAGCGTGGGGGCGAAGTGGTAGGGTACTGGAGGCGTTTTGGGAGTGAGAGGAACTGGACGGCGGGGCCGACTGGGCGGCTGGACACACGGTGGGGGGGGGGGGGGAGTGCGGCGAAGCGATGGGAAGCGGGACGGCAGGGTGGTGGGATACCGTGGGTGGTTTGGTCGGGGACGGGGCGGTGCCCCGGAGGGGAAGAGGGGTGTTTTGGGCGGGGGGAGGGGCAGAGGGGAAGAGGAGACTGCCAGGTGGCGGGGGTAGCGTGGTGGCGGGGGGGAGGTGAGGCAGAGAGGCGACGGGGGCGGCGGAGTGGTGGGGGCTGCGGAGTGGTGGGGGCTGCGGAGTGGCGGGGCCGCCGAGTGGCGGGGCTGGCTGGGCGGCGGGCTGGGCGACAGGCTGGGCGGCGGGATGGGCAACGGGCTGGGCGGCGGGCGGGGCGGCGGGCGGGGCGGCGGGCGGAGCGGCGGGCGGGGCGGCGGGCGGGGTGGCGGGGCAGCGGGGCAGCGGGGCGGCGGGGCAGCGGGGTGGCGGGGCGGCGGGGCGGCGGGGCGGCGGGGCGGCGGGGCGGCGGGGCGGCGGGGCGGCGGGGCGGCGGGGGCGGCGGGGCGGCGGGGCGGCGGGGCGGCGGGGCGGCGGGGCGGCGGGGCGGCGGGGCGGCGGGGCGGCGGGGCGGCGGGGCGGCGGGTGGCGGGGGGGCGGCAGGGCTGCTGGGGTGGCGGGGCGGGGCGGGGAGGCAGGGCGGGGCGGCAGGGCGGCTGGGTGGCGGGGGCGGTGAGGCAGCGGGGTGGCGGGGCTGCGGGGCGGGCGGGCGGCGGGGCGGGCGGCGGGGTGGGCGGCGGGGTGGGCGGCGGGGCGGGCGGCGGGGTGGGCGGCGGGGCGGGCGGGCGGGCGGGCGGCGGGGGGGGGGGGGGGCGGCTCGGGGCGAGGTTGTTGTTGCGGCAGGTGGCCCGCGCTCGCCCGCCGCGCGCCGCCTATTATCTCATAACACAGATGAGAGCGGCTAATGGAGGCGCGGCACCCGCCCGCGATCAATCACGCTCTCCCACCATCGCCGCCGCCCCCTCCCCCACCCCGCGGCCGAGGGCGGCGGCGCCGCGCGCGAAAACAGGGCCGTCGCCCCTCACGCGCTCTCCGCCGCGCTCAAGGCGGTACACGGCACGTCGCCGTCAGCGCGGGGGGAAGGCCTCTCGAGATCTCTTCCGCGGCGTAGCGTGTGCAACGGGCTGTGCCCCTGGCCAGGGACTGCCTGCGTGTGCGTCCTGGAGCTCCGGAAACCGTATCGGATATCTTGCTCTTTTCGCCAATTGTAATGTTATCTAGACGTAGTGAAAATGGGAGTAGTATCCACAAAGAAATGTTTTGCTTTTGTTTTATCAAGCTGATTTTCAATCTCCAATCTTTTTCTTACAGAATATGTGTGGCGATAGTCCTGTGGATTTGTATTTGCGGGGTTAATGTAGGTATGTGAGATAAAAGGACTGTAACGTCTACAAATAATACTAATTCAGTGTGTTAGTTTAGTATAATTATCTGATTATAACCAGAAAATGTTAAATAAAGTTGGACATGTGGTGATAACTTTGGCACTGCTTCTGGTATTTGGTGAAGTAAGCAAAATGTAGTAAGCGAAATTTCTTACATCTCGCTTGACTCACAAAGTAGCTAAACGTGAAAAAACACTTGCAAACACGGTCTACATACTGAATGAAAGGTGACAACGAGTTTTTTGGACACATTTGAGAACAAAACACGTCTGTTCTTGCGTAATACAGGAAAAATTCGCCAGGAAAGGATCATCAGGTTTCATTGACCAGTACTGCCTATACTTCTCATATCCACCTCCCTCGCGTTTAATCCTCCCGCGTTTAATAAAGAATTAAATAATGTAACATTTAACCATATTTTTCAATATCTGTATATATTAAACCGATAAACTCTTCGTAAAGCCTCTAATTTTACGTTTAATTCTGTACTCAAATTGAAACCAAGACATGACCTTACTTCGTTCAGCTGTAAATAAGTTTTCTGATAACACACAACACTTTACCATTCAAACAATTTATCGGTTGGAGAAGAAAATGAAAATGCCAATATCAGGTACACAGTATATTAGTCAAGTGTCAGATTAATTTACTTTTTTGAGATTATATTCAAATACATTATTCAATAACAAACAGCTTATGAGTAATGAGCTTGCTGCGTTACCTGTGGGTTTTGTGGACTGTTGGGATCAACGTTTCTGACAACGTTCCACCCGTCATTAATTTTTGGGGAATAATCAGCAAAATAGGCATACCTTAAACCTTGATCGACATTTGCGTAACGTGCTCGTGTATCGTAAGAGGAGTGTTGCACCGAAATTTGTTTCGTTTGCAGAGATCAATTACGATTTGGTGTGTGTATTAATCTGTCACATGCATGTGAGAGCTTTCGATGCCCTTTTTCAGGCGCTTGTTTTATAAACAGAAAGTTGTTTCTGCTGATCTATTGAAAATTGTTTAAAGTATACGGTGTTATATACGTAACACAGAGACAGTTCTGTAATGCTGCAGAAAATCGATTTCGTGACTTCAACGGAAATATACCTTTCAAAAAGTTTATTTCAAAACGTCCGTTAGTCGTACCGTCTGTGAACACTAGTGCTTAAACTATTCGTAGGATTTTTTTCCCAAATTGCCATTTGAATGTATCATCTGATCAATGTGCTATTTGATCGATCCTGTTATTTGAAAAATAATTGTTTAAATTACTTGAAGGCCATTGGGACATATTCAAATTTTTCTCAAATATGAATCCAAATGTTTCTTCAAATTTCTTATATTAATACTGTGAAATACAGTTGCAAAGATACTACAGGTCCAATTTTCATGGTTCCGTAATTTTTGAAAATTACGAAAGTTAGATCTCATTATTGAAACGGTATTTAATGGCGAACAGTTACAGTTTTTGTTTCAATGGCTATTAAAGGATGACGTTTCGATCTCAGTTTTGGAATGAATTTTAATAGTTACGGTTTCGGTTCCCCTATTTAAACAGTTTTAACAGATATGAAATCGGTTCTACTGCTGAAACAGTTGTAACCGGCTGAGGTTTTGATACCATTATTGAAACAATTTTGGACGTTTAAGTTTCAGCCGCACTTTTGAAACGCATATTGACGGTTACAGCTTCATTTCACTATTAAGACAGTCAAGGTTTCAGTTTGAAGCACTGTCTGTTTTAACAGTTGAGGTTTCGATACAATTATTGACACAATTTTCGACATTTAGAGTTTCGGCCTCACTTTTGAAACGAATATTGACGGTTACAGCTTCATTTCACTATTAAGACGGTTAAGATTTCAGTTTGAAACACTGTCAGTTTTAACCGTTGAGGTTTCGATACAATTATTGACACAATTTTCAACGTTTAGAGTTTCGGCCTCACTTTTGAAACGAATATTGACGGTTACAGCTTCATTTCACTATTAAGATGGTTAAGATTTCAGTTTGAAACACTGTCAGTTTTAACAGTTGAGGTTTCGATATAATTATTGACACAGTTTTCAACGTTTAGAGCTTCGGCCTCACTTTTGAAACGAATATTGACGGTTACAGCTTGATTTCACTATTGAAACGGTTACGGTTTCGGATTGAGGATTAGCAGCTCTGTGAGCGGCGGTGGCAGCGTCCTATCCGCTATGCTAATGGATATTGAGTGGCGCCCGCAAGCCGTCAGACGGACGGACGGACGGATAGACGGACGGACGGACGGACGCTCGCGCGCGCAACGATAAAATTGCGGCGATAAATCATGGGCGCCGCCCGCAAGCGCTCGCCGTCGCCCAAGGCGCCACGGCAGTGGGCGAAGCGTGGCACCGGGCGGGCAAAAAAGCAGCCGTTTCATTTTATTCCTTGGAACTCATATTATGGAACGCAATAAGGAGATGTGCAATGCGCATCTTGGTAGATGTAAAATTCAGTTTATTTTGTTTGCGAATCTACGTTATATTTGAGAGTACTTTCCTATAACTGCAAGTTACACACTTTTCACCCATTTCGTAATTGTTTTTCTTGCTTTTGGATTTAGGAGTCAACGAATTTTTTTTAATAAGAACAAAATTAGAATAAAAACCCTCAAAATTTAATTACAAATATTTTTTCTGAAACTGGAAAAATGCATATTATTTCTTTCGAATTTAAATTTAAAAAGCACTATAAAATTGTGTAGTCATTAAGTATAAGCTTCTATAGTATCTTTGATTGTTTTATGAATATACTTTAAAATACAAGGTTTGGGAACGGATAGTAAAAGAAGAATCACGCAAAATATAACCAAAACAATGGACAGTAACAAACTTTTAGTGCATCACCATTAAGCAAAATAAAGAAATGAATGCGTTACAATCTTTGTGAAAAAACGACAAATCAAAACAATACGATAGAGCGAGTTCAGAAAACTATCTGCAACATCATATTACCTTGTAAAAAAAGAGGTGCGAGATTCCTGGTAAGCTTGTCAGTGAAGTGTCAAATATTAATGCAAAAATATAATTAAAAAATGCGTATTATTAAATTCAAGTTTATAGCAGTATTAAAAAATCAAAGATACCTGAAGTACAAAAACGAACAATTTTCAATACCTTCATTAAAATTCTTCTACATTCTTGTAAGTCATTTTGTGTTGATATAGCATTAGTCTCTGAGCTGACATACGCACGATTCGTGGGCTACAGTGCATTCCTATACCTCTTAGGGCGACACATATCTTAGAAGTCAACGCCTCAGCTTTTGGCTCGGAGGTACCGCGATTCAAACTCTGGACGATCCATGTGGAATTGTGTCGGACTAAGTTTTATCACGGCAAGTTTCATGGATATTCTCTCACTTCCCTTACCTTTTCAATTAACCTGATATCACTCTTATAAAATCTTCAAAATCTTATATCCATTAAATATTGAATTTGTGCACATATGGCAACACGGCGAAGATATTGGGTTAATGTTAATGAAAATAATAATTATAATAGCAAAGAAAAATGATATATGTTGTCCAATAGACGATATTAGAGCAGTTGCAATAGCAGCCAAATTAGTATCAAATCACAGCATACAGATGGCTTGCTTAAGCTTATATTCAGATTCTTAATGAGAGACTCAAGACACCACTCGATAGTACAGTACCATCCCTGTAGAGTATTCTCTTTAGGTTTGATCTTCCATTCTTTCCATATGTAACCATTCCTGCCTGTAGCATTGTACCTTGTCATTGATTGCTTGAACATTTAATTCTTTTCGAATTTCCTCATTTCTGAGTTGATCTAGTCTGGTACATTTTTTTTACGGATCTCAAGATTTTCATTTCAGTAGACTGTAACGTCCGTTTATCTTTATCCCTCAGAGTCCAGCATTCACTTCCGAACAGACACGGTGCAACCATTACTTTATATATCCTGATTAGAGTATCTCTACGTGTTTTATTTTTAAAAGTTTTCCGAATGTTTGCGAATAGCTAAAAAATAGACAATTTTCAGTTTAGTAAGATGTATAAAAATTATACAGTTTTTGTTTTAAGGTATCACAAAGATATTTTCAAAATAAATAAAAGGGACTGTGTTATAGGCCAACTCCAGCCCTGGAAAATAACATTTTGGGGTGTTAACCAATCGATTCAGACAAGCCAGTTATAGCCGCACGGAAGATGGTAGTGTGTACCCCCCTCATGAGAATAATTAAAACAGTTTTACCCTGATTTCTATTCCATTAAGAATTTAACAGAATAGCTAAATCATTTAATTTATTCCCTGTATCACAACATCCGACTGAAGATATTTCGAGTGCTTGTTCATTTATTTATCAATAGATAATTATGTTAATAGGGTGCCAGATGATGAAACGGGAGTCAGGGCAAACGGGAAACCCGCGAGAAAACGCGCCGTGTGCCGTGCATTGAACCTCGAGCGCGAGCGGGATGCGCGCTGCGATATCCGGGCTGGAGCGCCAGGGGTCGGCCGCCGCCGTTGTGCGAAGCGCGTACCTCTACCCCGCAGGGGGCGTGAATAATTAGCCGGCGCTACAGCCGGGCGCCGAGACGCGGCCGGGCGCGGCCGGGGGCCGCATTCCGGGCACTGTGCGTGGGCGGCCGGGCGAGCGCGCGCGCGCGTGACTGCGCGCCATACATTGCCGGAGGCGCGGCCGGGACGGCAAGGGAGGGAAGAGGCGGCGGGGGAGGGGGTGAAGGGCGATCGGGCAAGTACGGGTGTTACGAAATGAAAATAGAGCTTGGTACGAGTGTATCAACTCGTAAAAAAACGAACAAGTGAGTAATGTAATTGGTTGCTATGGAGACAAGTTTTTTTGGTTATATAAGGTCGCATCACCATCTATGTCAATAGCGACTACTATATTGTATTTAACGGTAGGGTATCTAAGAAGATGACATGATGTGGTGATGATAGGGGGTGAAAGGACGAACACAAATACAACTACGCCCGAAGTGGGATTGGAACCCACGATCCTTCGGCCAGAGATCGTTATGGCACTACTGCCTTAACTATCTCGGCCAGTCGGACCGGCGAAGGCAAGCTTGTTTAGGGAGAGGCTGCCTAGAGTTCGAAAGAGATGGCCGCATGACAATTTTGTTGTGATATTTAAAGCAAAACTCTTATTAATATACCCAGTTAGTCGCGTCATCAACTGATTAGAAGATTGGCGAAACCTTGGGGAAGGTATTAGTTATTGGTGGTTCAAGACTATGGAACAAAATATTCGCAGAAGCAGTGCAGTTAATAGTATGCTGAATGATTAGCGGTATATCCGGAGTTTAGGGTGCCACCGGTTCATTTGCTTCACTGATCCGGTTCACTACAGGGGAATCGACTCACTGAACTGAATCCTTGTTTACTATTCGTATGTTATAATGTTCACCATGTCATCGCAAGAATTATAATTTCTATTTAACACTCCCATGCTACTTAAACCGAATGTCATGAGGACAATGGAGGCAGAAACGTCATATAATACAGAAAATACACGATTACCAATTTCTACTAATATTTATTTAAATTTTTTGGCATGAAATTGAATTAGAAAAATACACAATCCCCATTTTCTTTAGGTGGTGTGGTTTTTTAAACACTATTGAATCTATGTTACATTTTATTTGACAAAATAGGAAAACTTACTTACTGAATGTGCTACGTATGTTTTATTGTTGGAAGTTTGTCTCAAGAGTGAGGAATTTATCTCTAGAGTGAGGTAAACCGTCAACGACGTTGGGTAAGTAGTATTTTGGGGCACAAGCACATTCGATACGTAACAGCGGATTGGACGGAGTGGGTGGGGCGCGCAGGAGGGGCAGAGCGGGATGGAAGGGCGGAGTGAAAGGACGGTTTGAGCCGACAGGAGGGACAGGGCAGAGCGGTTGGGACGGGTTGGTAGGGGTAAGCAGTGTGGGCGTAGTAGGATAAGTGGGCAGAACGGGCGACACGGGTGGAGACAGCAGGGTAGTTGAACGGATAGAGCGCTGTGTGGCGAGCGGTAAAGGATGGGCAAGAAGGGGCGAGACGGAGAGGGAACAACAAAACAGTAAAAAGTTATCCTTATTTTAACTTGCAGGAAGGGAGGCCTACGCTAAATTATAGACAGTCATATGTAAACTTCTTTGTTTTATTTCATGAGTCACGCATTTTTGTTTCCAACAGTGTCGAGGGTTTATTGTCCCCATCATCGAGCATAAACCAAGTAGAAGCTCATATTGTGAGAAAATGTAGTACCGTCATGCACTGGCGAATGACAGTGCGGTAACTCCCGGTGTTAACTCACTAACCCAGTAACTCCATTTTACAGCTTATCCTTACTGTGTGTAGAAGAGTGTAAAATATATTCGATTCCCCTCCCTGGCAGTAGGAGAGATGTTGCTGTGCGCAATTTCAGAAAGTTTTACGTCAGAGAATTTACATAACATACTGCTGTAGATGCTATTCTAGTAGCTATATTGAATGTGATGATTCAAATTATAATTTATTATAAATTGTTTTTTTGGCTGATACGAAAGATAAACCTGTATTGTATGGTATTATTATTAATAATAATAATAATAATAATAATAATATTATTATTATTATTAATAATAATATTATTAATAATAATAATATTATTAATAATAATATCATTATTAGTATTAGTATTATTATTAATGTAAGTGTTGTAATTTTTGCAATTATTGTCACTTAACTGCCACCGGGTCATACCCAATTGCAGTTCTAATAAATGTAATGTAAACAAAATACACAAGATACGCATAATAGAAGACAGTCAAGTAATAGACAAATGGCCTAGTCATCATCACCATGGATACTTAATAAATCAAGGAATCAAATCCTATGAAATTGTTGAATAATTTCGGATGACACTTGCACAAGACAGCATTAGACAATGGCAAGCATGTTGAGTTATTCATTGACTTATTCTTCTTAAGGATCAGTTTAGTAATTAATATTAAAAAATATTGGAGCGCTATTAAATGATACTTCAGAAATTAGTGACTCCTCGTTTTCAAGATAGTAGCACAAAAAATCAAGGTTATAGAATCGGATGATCCTTGTGTCGAACAAGATTGTATAATCAATTTGATACATGTACCTACCACACGTTTAACCAGAGCTTACGAGACCAAGGATAGATGCTACCATAGAGAAGGCGTCTGTGAGCACACAGGTGGTCGTTGCTCCTGAGTGCCCGGGATAAGCGGATCACACGCATCACGAAACCAACGGCAGTTGAATTAGTTTTTTATTCGAAAGGTAGCAAATAACTGTTCGGTATGGAAATTAATATTTTAAAGTGTATTGCAACCTTAAAGAAAAAAGACTACTGGTATATTATAAAATTCATAATGATGAACAAATACACAATTAGGCAGTAGTGCCGTAGCGATCTCGGACCGAAGGGTCGCGCGTTCGAGTCCCGCCTCGGGCATGGTTGTATTGTGTTCGTCCTTTCACCCCCTATCATCATCATCATCATCATCATCATATCGTGTCGTACTCATAGTTACCATACCGTTACACGCAATAGTGGTCGCTAATGACCTAGTAGTTGTTGCGACCATAAATAACAAAAAGAAAATAAACAATTAAAATCGGTTGACTAGGTTCATGTAGGACCAGAAATGTCACATCGGAAAACGGCCACTGCCCATGATCAGAGCGTGCGGTCACGGGGTCAAGAGTATTGTAGCATCGCAACTGAAAAAGGGTCTGCGGTCGGTCAGGTGGCAGCTACACAACAAGCGTGCAGACGGCAACCAATACACACATCACGAAGCCGGGGCTGATGATTACAATGTGTTTTTCAAGAGAGTCTTTTCCACTTATTTCTATCCTAAAATTCCCCAGATTCCCTCAGCCGTACATTTCAAAACCGGAAAACAAAAATCTCACCACAACAGACTAATGCGGGAACTACTGCGACAGTTCTTCGACTCCCCTCTCTGATCATCTTTGCACATTCAATCCACGTACTCAATGTATTCATCAGTGAATAATGTTCCTTAAACAAGGATAAAATAATTCATTTTACCCTCAAGTAGCTTACTCGGCTGCTGATGGCCTTCAGGTCGAGCATAAATAAATGAAAAAAGCATCTTATGGTTAAGTATCTTAATTAATGTTAGTCCATTTCGGAACTTCAAAAAATAAATTGATAAATCAATACTTAATAGTCATCACCATTACGGATGCGACAACTGACATCTAAAGCCACAATCGCACATGACGACAACATCCATATCAGAAGCACCCGGGGCTATAATGGTGACCTTTGCAGCACAGCGTTCACACGCAATACGCAGCTGACAGCGGTGATTATAATGTCATTCAATAATTTATTAATCTAATGGTTCACTACCTTAATTAACCCATTAACGCCCGAATTAATTTTGCGCGCGTAACACTAGTCCATCGCCCCGGTGGTTCCCTGACACGGCGGAATGGACTGTTCCCATGGGAGAGTTTTGTTCCGTTTCGAAACATAAACTTTCCAGTTTTCTTTAATACTGTGTATCAGTATTTCCTTCCCCCAGAGAAGGTAAAGAAGTAATGAAAAGTATATGATCGAATTGAAATCACATTGTGCACAGAGCACATAGCATCTCTTTATCTAGATAGAAAAAATTCCAAACAAAGATTTTTTTATGATATTTTGTAATTTATAAAATATTTAAGAAAGAATAGTATTTACTAATTAGCCTAGGTCAGCTCATATCTCCCATTCTAGTGTCTCCGATATATTTTGTGAGATGTGTTGAAGTACACAGTATAAAAAACCACACAACCCAATTATAATGTTTCAGAAACATATTGAAAGATATGTCTAACATAGGCAGAATTATTTCAAAAAATGAGTTTAAATGCGTTTTGTAGGAGTCTGAATGTTGGGCGCTGTAGGACAGAATTTCCATCATGCCTGCGAGGAAGTATGTGACATTTAGGGACACCCGCACGGGTAGTTCCCATGCAATGGAGCATCAATCGCCCAAGACGCCACGACAGCACAGTTCTTGAAAAGACGCCTGCATTATAAAATTTAGAGCACCGAAATAACTTAAGTACTTTACAACTCATGTATAATTATCACCCTGAGCACTGCAAATACCCGTGAATATTTTAGGTGTATCGAGCCCCTTGATCACAGAACTAATTATTCGGTTGTCACTCGACATGTATTGCGTAGGACCAGGCGTACGTGCGCAGGATCAGGAGTGCGAGGTTACACACTCCGATACGAAAAGCGCTTGCGACCGCACAAACGGCAGTTACACCACAGAATGCTCCATGACAGTACGCTGCCCGGTAATCTGCTCGTTATGATTACAAATATTAATCAGAGTTTGCAAATGTAAAGAAAAAAGCTTAGATTGACAGATTGATTAGTGGTTCCGAACGCGTCTATGGCTGAAGTCGTTGATCCATTCACAATGCAAACAACCATAAGCATATCGTAACATGAAAGTTAGGACTACGTCGATAAGCGAAATCATTCACAATGCGTTCGCATTCGCATAACACGAAAGACGTTAACTTGAAAGCTTGCAAGCTTCAAGCTTCTGTGCTTATGATTGTGCAAGACATACGAAATGAACCAACCACAGTACGGTAACTCAAAATCGAGAATCGAAAGAGGAGCGAAGTCGATAAACAAACAAACTATATTTGGGCCATCGACACAGTCGATACCTCGAAATTGATTCTCACTTCCAATCAATAGTAAACTAGAATGTCTCATAGCCAATAGAAATTAACATAAACGTAAGCAAAATAAGAGACATTGTAAATACTTCAGTCTATCACTTATGTCAATGTTTACGTCTACGCGTTATGCTCGTGATTACGTTTGCGTTGTGAATGGGCTTGTTTATGTAGAGCATGTTTACAGCGGGAGGCGGTACGAATCTTTTCCTGCTGTACGGCGAGATCCGGCGTGGACCTACATCGGCTTAAGGGGATTTCCCCAAGCAGGTACATCCCACCGGCATGGTACTCTCGCTGTAAGCTGTAAGCTCCCGTCTGCTCTCTCGACATGTGTGTAGTGCAAGCAGGTGGAAAGTAAAGGGTGAGGAATGGACAAGCGAAAGGAAGATAAGATCGCGCGCGGCCCGTGGCCCGTTTATTAGGGTATTGCTGCGGCATTTGCCTGGTGCTGATCAGGGAGACTACAGAAAACTACAGATCAAAGCAAACGGCCGCCAAAACTCTTCTTGACACACTGTCGGGATTCGACCTAAGTGAAAGCCAGTGTGAAAAATCCTGCCACCGTCGGAACTCATGACCTTCCTGTCAGTGACACTAGTTGTGTCACTGACACTGACGGACACCGCAGTGACATTACTTCAGTGTCAGTGTCAGTGTCATTATAGATTTATTAGAACTGCAAATGGGTATGACCCGATGGCAGTTAAGTGACAATAATTGCAAAAATTACAACACTTACATTAATAATAATAATAATAATAATAATAATAATAATAATAATAATAATAATAATAATAATATACCGTACAATACAGTACCAGACGAAAAGCAGCATTGAAAAGAGCATTGATCGCGTTCACCGCACTTCACTTCACTACACTTCACTACACTACACTTTTTTGCTTTGAATTACACTGACCATCACTTCACAGCACTACACCGCACTACACAACACTTACTCATTTAATATCAGTTACTGTTATCTTGTTCTAACTTATTTCTAAAACTTCGGACACTGAGAGGAAAAGCTTTGAAAACTGCTGCAGGTAAACTGTTCCATTACTTCATTACGTCAGTGTCAGTGACACTAGATGCGTCACTGACACTGACGGACACTGCAGTGACATTAGTTGATACCCAGAGCCACCTTTGGCAGTATAATGGTTAGTTATAATGGTCAGCAAAATGGGCACATTTTCATTGAGGTGAATTCGTGATCAATTCAAGCCTGCGGGGTGAGTTGATCGTACCAACGCCAAAGGCAGGTCAGAAGCCGCTATCTGCTACGACCACAGCATTCGGTCACAGGGTCAGAGGCGCCGTAATGCCGCCGCGGGGTGGCGCCCGCGGCCGCGCAGGTGGGCGTGGCGCCGCAGAGCGCGCGCCGCAAGCGGCTCTCACGCACCTCGCGGCGGCAGCGGCCACGGGCTTTGCGACGCACGTGGTGGCGGCGGCGGTGGCGGCGGCGGCGGTGGTGGCGGCAGAGGCGGAGACGGAGGCGGAGATGGAGGCGGAGGCGGAGGCGGAGGCGGCGGTGGTGGCTTCGGCGGCGGAGGCTGCAGTGGCGGCGGAGGCGGAGACATAGAGGGAGGCAGCAGTGGCGGAGGCGGAGGCGGAGGCGGCGGTAGAGCGGCAGTGGCGGCGGCGGCGGAGGAGGAGGAGGCGGCGGAGGCAGAGGCGGCGGTAGGGCGGCAGTGGCGGCGGCGGCTGCCACTGGATTTGGCGGTGGCGGGGCGACAAAACGGCCGCAGGCGCGCGCGCACCTGCCGCCTCGCACGCCCGCGACCGCCCACGCCCGCCCACGCCCGCGGCCGCGCCCATTAGCGCCCCGAAGCCGCCGGCGCGGCGCCACGCCCCCCGACGCCCCGGGCGCCGCCGCAGAGAGCCTGCCGGCGGATGGCCGCGCCGGGGGGCGGCCACGTTCCTCTCCGCTCCGGTGTTGTGTCACAGATGTTGGTACTTGAAACGACTTCTATAAAGTAACTTCAATTCATTCAATCAATTCTTTCGTTGATTTTACAATAATATTTTCATCACTTCCTTTAAACTTTGAACTGAATGACCAGTAGCTAATAAAAATGTTGTTTTGAAGATTAAATTCTCATGTTCAATCCACTTGTAAAACAAGTGCTATCTGGTTCTCGCTTTTCAACATTCGCATTTCTGGCTTTTGGTTTCCGGTGGTTTCCAAGTACTAAAATATATTATATCTCTCTGCAATGTAGAGACTGCTAGAAGGAGATAGGCAGTAACGAGCGTGTGTGAATGTTTTATCTGTAGAAAGTAATGTATCACACATTAAGTTCCTGTATCATTTAGTGAGATGTCCTGAAGAAAGTAGTAGAGTAGCTTGCCATTCCTTTTTCCAGAGACTGAGAGCCGCAATAAGAGCTTTTTTGACTTTGAGGTTCTATGGGGACTTTCATTTCTCTCTGCAATCATCTTCAACTTAAAAATCGAAGTCAGAATTGGTTTGTCTTATTAGCTCAATGAGCATTCCAAGGATCGTTTCACATGACGCTTGCACATTGTCGATTCCGCCCCCCACCACGAAATATTGTCGACTCTATTCACGTTTATGTTTGGGACTTTGCTTTGCAATTCTAGACGCTCTCTACTGAAAACAATGACGCAATTCAGAATTCGTTAATTTGTACATTAGTATTGGAAAAATTTAATTTCAACTATTGTATTTAAGGTACATACTTCACATGATAAATATTTCTTAGCGTAAAACAGTTTTTCCTTTATTCATGACAACAGCAACTTTTTCTTGAAGGTTATGTGCTGACATAATAAAAGAAATTTAAAAAACAAAAAGAAAAGTAGCAACCGTCATTTTGACTTTTAATCTGCTTTCTGTTGGCTTCATTTGTTCAAGTACGTTCTTCCTAGAGACATTGTTTCTTGACACTTCACGTCTTGAAACATTATCTAATTTTTGTATTCCTAGAGAAGGGCACTGAAAACAACTGTTCTATGTTTGTTTTTTGCCTTCTACACATCACACGATGCATTTTATAGAGACTTGAAAGTTCAGATTAAAACACCCATATGTCTTTTATTCATATTCTCAAGATTAACGACATTATTAACCCTTATTTTGTTTTTTTTCTGGATTATGAAGACTTTTCAGCTCTTTCCAAATCTTACTCATCTACCACTGGTAACTACTAGTAAACGGGTCTTTCAATTTCAAGGAAAGATGTACATTAGTTATTATACAAACTGTTGAGTTATCTTATAATTATAGTCCCTTTAACACTATTTGTTTTCTTTTGAAAAAGAACGTTCATAAACAGCACTGTCACAGAGTCAAGAAACGCGTTATGAAGAGGTGAAACGTATTACATTTTACATACCGTGACAAGAAGTAATCACAAAGGTTCTCAGAAGTAATAAGGATCCAGCGCCACCATTATGCATGAGTAATACACGTGCAGTTGTAGAAGAATTGCCCATCAGAAGCGTGTACCCCCGTTCCCGCTTGTGACGTCAGCGCGCGAATGAAGACGCATGTCCTGCAGGTGCCGCCTGCGGGGTCTCGCCGCCATCGCACTCGTCACCCGCCACGTGTCACGGCCCCGTGCGAAACGAGAAGCAGAGGACGAAAAGACACTGGCGAGGAAAAGGAGCATGGGGTGAAGTCTAGAGATTGTGTAATTACTTCGAATGCTGTTTTTTTAAAGAATTGTTTCAATAACATGGCTAAAGTACTGAATACACCTTCATTCAAAATTTGTTTCAAACGTCTATTTTAATGTTCTTTATCTTCTTCTTCTTTTTCTGCACTACATGGATTAGGCTTCAGCCTGTTCGGTCATCACAGGTTTTCCTTCCATCGTTTTTTGGGTCTTCCCACGTCTCTCCTTCCAAGCGGTTGGTAGAGTAAAGCTAATTTAGGTAGCTTCCAATTTCTTCAGCATTTAATTTTTCTCTGATCTTCTCATAAATATAAATGTTCTTTATATTTATTTCAAATTCTACAAGTACATTGGAAGTTACCTTTTTAAATTTTGCAAACAACTTAACACGTGTCGTTAACAACGTCCCCTCTGAATATGGAAGAGGAAGATAGGGGAAGAGAGTGGAATATAACATTCGTGAGTTATCGCACGAGTACGCTAGTACAGCATTATTTAGTGTTATGACACATTACAATACAGCAAAATGTTTGGTAACATTAAATTGCTAGGATTCCATGCTTAATTGCATTCCGTTCCTCTCCTTTTTGTTCTTGAAGCGCCGACATCTTCCTAAAGTGTAATCCCTCCTTCAGAGTCAAGCTGGTCGGAGCGCTAGTGTCCCCACATCGCTCTTGTTTGCAACTCCCCCTAATCTCGCGGTGCACATTTCTCTTCCATTCCAGCCCATCGCGCGGGGCGTAGCGGCCGCTGCGAACACAGACCCTTGAATTGTGTGCTAAGACGCGACTACGTTCCGGCGCCGGAGAATTAGCGCCGAAGTGACGGCTAAGCCTGTCGCCGGCACTTCGCGCGTCGCGCGCGCAGCCCGGAACGAAGGGAAGGATGGAGGCGGGGCGCAGGCGGAGGGAAGGCGTAGACGAGGATAAAAATGAGAAGGAATGAAAGTGCGAGAATGTGGGTGAAGGAAGGGTGAAAAGAAAAGGTGAGAACAGAGGTGCGCAGCCCGGAACGAAGGGAAGGATGGGGGCGGGACGCATGCGGGGGGAAGGCGGAGACGAGGATAAAAATGAGAAGGAATGAAAGAGCGAGAATGTGGGTGAAAGAAGGGTGAAAAGAAAAGGTGAGAACAGAGGTGCGCAGCCCGGAACGAAGGGAAGGATGGAGGCGGGGCGCAGGCGGAGGGAAGGCTGGGACGAGGACAAAAATGAGAGGGAAAGAAAGAGCGAGAATTTAGGTGAAGGAAGGGTGAAAAGAAAAGGTGAGAACAGATGTGCGCAGCCCGGAACGAAGGGAAGGATGGGGGCGGGGCGCATGCGGGGGGAAGGCGGACACGAGGATAAAAATGAGAAGGAATGAAAGAGCGAGAATGTGGGTGAAGGAAGGGTGAAAAGAAAAGGTGAGAACAGATGTGCGCAGCCCGGAACGAAGGGAAGGATGGGGGCGGGGGCGCATGCGGGGGGAAGGCGGACACGAGGATAAAAATGAGAAGGAATGAATGAGCGAGAATGTGGGTGAAGGAAGGGTGAAAAGAAAAGGTGAGAACAGAGGTGCGCAGCCCGGAACGAAGGGAAGGATGGGGGCGGGGCGCAGGCGGAGGGAAGGCTGAGACGACGATAAAAATGAGAAGGAAAGAAAGAGCGAGAATTTAGCTGAAGGAAGGGTGAAAAGAAAAGGTGAGAACAGAGGTGCGCAGCCCGGAACGAAGGGAAGGATGGAGGCGGGGCGCAGGCGGAGGGAAGGCTGAGACGAGGATAAAAATGAGAAGGAAAGAAAGAGCGAGAATTTAGCTGAAGGAAGGGTGAAAAGAAAAGGTGAGAACAGAGGTGCGCAGCCCGGAACGAAGGGAAGGATGGAGGCGGGGCGCAGGCGGAGGGAAGGCTGAGACGAGGATAAAAATGAGAAGGAAAGAAAGAGCGAGAATTTAGCTGAAGGAAGGGTGAAAAGAAAAGGTGAGAACAGAGGTGCGCAGCCCGGAACGAAGGGAAGGATGGGGGCGGGGCGCAGGCGGAGGGAAGGCTGAGACGACGATAAAAATGAGAAGGAAAGAAAGAGCGAGAATTTAGCTGAAGGAAGGGTGAAAAGAAAAGGTGAGAACAGAGGTGCGCAGCCCGGAACGAAGGGAAGGATGGAGGCGGGGCGCAGGCGGAGGGAAGGCTGAGACGAGGATAAAAATGAGAAGGAAAGAAAGAGCGAGAATTTAGCTGAAGGAAGGGTGAAAAGAAAAGGTGAGAACAGAGGTGCGCAGCCCGGAACGAAGGGAAGGATGGGGGCGGGGCGCAGGCGGAGGGAAGGCGGAGACGAGGATAAAAATGAGAAGGAAAGAAAGAGCGAGAATTTAGCTGAAGGAAGGGTGAAAAGAAAAGGTGAGAACAGAGGTGCGCAGCCCGGAACGAAGGGAAGGATGGAGGCGGAGCGCAGGCGGAGGGAAGGCTGAGACGAGGATAAAAATGAGAAGGAAAGAAAGAGCGAGAATTTAGCTGAAGGAAGGGTGAAAAGAAAAGGTGAAAACAGAGGTGCGCAGCCCGGAACGAAGGGAAGGATGGGGGCGGGGCGCAGGCGGAGGGAAGGCGGAGACGAGGATAAAAATGAGAAGGAAAGAAAGAGCGAGAATTTAGCTGAAGGAAGGGTGAAAAGAAAAGGTGAGAACAGAGGTGCGCAGCCCGGAACGAAGGGAAGGATGGGGGCGGGGCGCAGGCGGAGGGAAGGCGGAGACGAGGATAAAAATGTGAAGGAAAGAAAGAGCGAGAATTTAGCTGAAGGAAGGGTGAAAAGAAAAGGTGAGAACAGAGGTGCGCAGCCCGGAACGAAGGGAAGGATGGGGGCGGGGCGCAGGCGGAGGGAAGGCTGAGACGAGGATAAAAATGAGAAGGAAAGAAAGAGCGAGAATTTAGCTGAAGGAAGGGTGAAAAGAAAAGGTGAGAACAGAGGTGCGCAGCCCGGAACGAAGGGAAGAATGGAGGCGGGGCGCATGCGGGGGGAAGGCGGAGACGAGGATAAAAATGAGAAGGAATGAAAGAGCGAGAATGTGGGTGAAGGAAGGGTGAAAAGAAAAGGTGAGAGCAGAGGTGCGGAGCCCAGAACGAAGGGAAGGGAGAAGATGGGGAGGGGAGCGGGACGCATGCGGAGGGAAAGTGGAGACGAGGATAAAAATGAGAAGGAAAGAAAGAGCGATAATGTGGGTGAAGGACGGGTGAAAAGAAAAGGTGAAAGCAGAAGTGCGGAACCCGGAACGAAGGTAAGGGAGAAGACGAGGATGGAGGCGGGGCGCATACGGAGGGAAGGAGGAGACGAGGATAAAAATGAGAAGGAAAGAAAGAGCGAGCATGTGGGTGAAGGACGGGTAAAAAGAGAAGGTTAGAGCAGAGGTGCGGAACCCAGAGCGAAGGGAAGGGAGAAGACGAGGATGGAGGCGAAGCGTATGCGGAGGGAAGGCGGAGACGAGGATAAAAATGAGAAGGAAAGAAAGAGCGAGAATGTGGGTGAAGGAAGGCTGGAAAGAAAAGGTGAGGGCAGAGTTGATGATGGTGAGGAAGATAGGGAGCGTGGAGGTGAGGGTGAGAGTAGGGTCAAATTGGTTGATCGATTGATTACTAGTGGGCGCGACAACTGCTAATGATATTAATCCAGTAAGTGTAGCGCATGCTTTCTTGTTTGGAAGTTGGCGGTGATCTGGCACCTCTTGATGGTGACATCGGGCGCCGACCTATCATCGGATAACGCGGTAATCCCCAACCAGGTATCTTTCACCTGCGAGCCACCGTCCCAGCCCAGGCAAGCTTTACTTAAGTTCACGACCGGTCTCCAGGCATGTGTGGTAGGGTACTGCATGATGAGGCGGGAGTGGGTGCAAGTCAGAGAGTGGTAATAATGGTGAAAGTGGGGACGTTGCTGGGGACGAGGAGGGGAGAGGAGAGGCTGAAGGAGATGGTGATAATGGAGGTTAGGGCAAGAAGGAGGGAAAGAGCGATGGTGAAATTTTGTTCAGAGCGGAAGGCGTGATTAACAGCGGGGGTGTTACGGGTAATGTAGGGGCGCAGCAGCCCGGGACCTGTAGCGAGGGCGATGGAGAAGAGGGCAGGGTGCGTTGGGGGGGTGGGGGGTGAAGGTGATAAGAGGCGGGAGAGACGGTGAGGCCAGAGGCGTGAGCGGAGATTCGCCTTGCAACGTCACGTGCCCGAGTGTCACTTGGCAAGAGTCGCCTTGCCGCGCCACGCCCCCTGCCGCCTGCCAAGTTTCAAAAGGCGACAAATTCCTCACCGTTCTCGGCAGACGGAGAATTCACGCGCTGGCTGCAGGAGACGCAAGGCTCAGCTACATTGCCACATGTATAATGCAAACGTATGGAAATGTAACAGCTTCAATCCGAAAGCCTTCGCAATCCGATAGTATTGGGAACGTTATGCCTGGAAAAGATCCTGTTCTAGTATTGGCATCCTCAATTTACATGTAGCCATTATTCGCGTCTATTAGTTGAAGTGAAGATGAGAGTGTAAGTTTGAACACGCAATTAAAATAGTGTTAACATTGTTACCTTAATTCAAAACATGTATTAATTCTGCAATTTAATTATTATCAATTAAAATGAAGTTAAACCTTTATTAAAAGCTCTAAAATTGAAGAGAGTTGGAATGAAATCCTTGGCCATCATACATAGGATTATTGTATCAGCTCTCTAAAACTGGTATTAGCCAGATTAGTTTGAAAATTGAATCACATTGTATTTTTACAAGTGTATTGCATTGTTTATAAATTAAAATTAAAATTAATTATCTTTCTCTATTTATTTCTCCCTCTCGTGCTGGATATAATTTAACAAAGATACGGATGTTTGTTGGCAGCATAAACATATCAATATATTTGAGAGTCAATACATGAGTGAAAAATGTATGTATCTCAAATATGTAGATTCAGCTTTGGCGGAATAATATTGTATCTTAATGTTATTACGTAACAAAATTATGTTTTTATAAAATTGATCCCTTTAAAGGGTCGTACTAGCAATATTCTCAAAAGAATGAATGTACAAGTATGTTGAATGTTATGTATGTGTGTTATATATGCTACGAATAATTTGAATTTTCTAGAAAATAGAAAAAGGTAAATTATAGAGAGTACAAGAAGCTATAGAAACATGAAATGTTGATAAAATTACAGTAGTCAGAAGGTGTTTCTCTTAGTGGATTTGAACAGCCGTACACACACAATGGTGGTAATAAAAATAAGATAGATTTTGTTTCATGCTTCAATAAAATATCTACGAAAATAATGAGTCTTTCATTTTATTTTCATTGTAGATGAAAATTAGCAGTATCTGTTATCACAGGTTGAATGTCAATATTATGAGATGAAAAACTTTATTTGTTTATTATTGTTGCATTTATAAATTATTTATAATAGTGGATCCACCACGAATAAAAATAAAATACTTGTAGATTCAATCATTATGAAGTTGTAACGACGTGATTTTGAAACCAATGAAGCACTTAATGTGTATATGTATTCATGCATATTTAAAAATTAAGATTTGTAGGCTCAGCTGCAGCATTTGCTCAAAGAAAAACCCGTAGATTTGTGAACGAAGAAGATATAATTTATAATTTGGTACGTTGCTTTCTAAACTAACATTTTTTATTCTCTCTAAGTGCCTCATTATTTGACATGGAATCACGAAAAAGCAACAATTCCCTAAACATTTATACCGTCATTTTTCTTTTGTGCAAAGAGTAAAATATCCAACCTCGCCTTTCAGTTGATCGAAGTTAGGATAGAGAAAGGAGCGTGTACTGGCCCTTGTAGAACGGCAGCGAACCGCCTTCTTCCCACTTCCGCGCTCTAAACTCCACGGCACCTGATTCGCACCTTCCAGGTGGCTTTCTCTTAAATTCCGAAGATGGCGGTACATTTTACTTGCTGCCCTCGCCGTAATAGCCTCCGCCCTGAGTGACGTGGGTGAGGGAACCTCTGCGGCGAACCGCAGTCTGCGGTCGCGGGGGGGGGGGAGGCGCACGGGGGCGGAATGAGGTGGGAACCACTTGCTCCCACACACCGTAGGCGGTTCCCGGCAATTCCCACCGCTCCACCACCTGCCAAACCGCTGCCCCATCCGATTCGGCCGCCTTGCACCCCTCCGTCACCGCAACCCCCTCCGCGGCTCCCCGCCCTTCTAACCCCACTCCACGCCGCTGACGAATATTAATGCGCTCCTCGGCCGCGTATCTTCGCCGCCCGCGCCTCACCCCGCCCCGCCACGCTCCTCCCCGCCCCCGGATAAAAGAAGCACTTTACCTGAATCGCCCGCGGATGAGGAAATTAATTACGTTATCAAAGAGGCGCCTCGGTGGTGCTCGACGCTCCGCACCGCTCCGCGCCGGGCCCAGCCAGCGGCGGCAGGTGTGGCGGGGATGGCGGCGGCGGCGGCGGCGGCGGCGGCGGGCGCGTTGAAAGAGATCTCCCGCCCTGCCCCGCCCCGCCCCCGCGTCTCGCCTCGCGCCTTTGTGGCGCAGCTGTTCGCTCGCCCGCTCGCCGCCGGACGCGGGGTGGGAGGGTGGTGGGAGGGGTGGCGCGGCGGAGGTGTTGCTGGGTCTCTAGTGAACAGAGGTGAGAATTTGGTGGAAAGGTTGTGAGGCGAGAGGAGAGGCGGACGGATCGGAGGTGGTGGAAGATGGGGAAGGAGACGTTGGTGGAAGGAGGGTTAGGAAGGGGATGGGGAAGGTGGGGTGATGGTGTGGGAGGGACGGTGGGTAAACGAGTGGGTGACAATGCGAGGATGGGGAGGATTTGGACGATGCCAGATGGGAAGTGGAGATATGCGCTGATGGTGTGGGACGGGCGGGGTATTGGGGAAATTCGTTGCGTTGAAGTTGGAGGACGGAGTGGGAGATGGAGAAGTGAGAATGGAGAGGATTTGCCCGGTGGCTGGATGGGTAGTGGGGAGATAGGTGTGAGAGGGGTGGAGTGGTGGGGAAATGGATGGGTTTGAAGTGTAGGACGGGATGTATGATAGTGAAGTGAGAATGGGGAGGAGTTGGATGGTAGCCAGATGGGAAGTTGCTTGATGGGGCGATGGTATGAGAAGCACATGGTGATGGAGAAATTGGTGGGATTGAAAGTAGAGAACGGAGTTGGTGATGGAGAAGTGCAAATGGGGAGGTTTTGGTTGGGGACCAGATGGGAAATGAGGAGATGGGGTGATGGTGTGGGAGCGGCTGGTTGGTGGGTTCACGGGTGAGGTTGAAGATGGGGGATGTTAGAGTGGGTAATGGCAAAGCGAGCTTGGGGCCGAGTTGGGCAGGGGGCCGGATGGGAAGTGGCGAGGCGGGGAAGCCCGTGGCGGTGCACGGACACAGCGAAGACGCATTGAAGGCGCGACGGTGCGGCAGCGGGAGGGGGCGTGTCGGGGTTGGGCTGGCGGAGGTGAGACGGATCGGGGGGCGGGAGCGCAGCTGTTCACTTGTCCGCCCGCCGGACTGTGCGTGGTGGGGGCGGTGCGGGCTGAGAGCGCTCTCGCGTGGGCCGCCCGGCGAAGATGGATGTTCGCGTCCGGAAGGTGCTTTGCGCGCCGCAAACATGCTGATCGGATAGATGTTCATTAGCGCACGTGCTCCACGCAGGGCTTTTCAATCACAGCGGACAAACAGGCGCTACTAGACGCCCGGGCGCCGGATTCAGACGCGATCGCACCGCCGGCGTTTTCAGCAACCCAGCGCTTCAGAAATAGATCGCACCTCCTCCCTGTCGAACAACGTATAAATGAATATCTCCAGTTTCTGTTTATTTTAATAACAACTGAGGATTTTCTTTAGAAATCAGTGCCCGGAATTGTTAAAAAAAGTTTAATATTTAAATGTCAAATTTCTAATTAGATGTCAAGTAGTAACATTGTGATCTTTCTACGACATTATTTTGACTTTCGTTATCTTATTACTACAAAATATTTGGCGTAAAAGGTTTTACATCTATGAGATGATTGTCTTCGGAAATAACATGTTCTAATGCTGCCCTTGGAAAGAAATAGGGCGTTAACGCAATTTATTAAAAAGCATTTTCTGAAATAACGTCCCAAATTCTTTTTTGCAATTTTTTTCTGCTGTAAGAATAACGTACGCTTAAAAAATGCCACAGAACAAATTTCCATTGACTTAAGTTTTCAAAAAGTACAATTTTAGAAATAATGCGAGAAAATATGTGCTGCTGTAGCACCTCTAGTTAGTAAGAAGAATAGGGGTAAGAATTAGCATGAAACTGCGTAAATAGGCATCTATTAAATTTTATATGTATTTTAATGAATGTAATAAAGTGTTTGTACACAACCATTATTAAAAATACTTTTAAACTTACGTACGTTTATTTTTGGTAAAAGAATACAAACATATATAGATCTCTCGTTAACGAATTATTGTGTTGAAACGGGTTGTTTAGTAAATGCAAGTTCCAATGTTTTTTTTAAACAACCACTGTCCAAAAACAGAGTTTTCCCGGATAGTTAAAAAACGTGGGGTGTATGGAAAATGTATGGACAATGGTGTTTTTTAAAAAAGAGGACTATTATTCTTTTACCAAAAAATACACTTAACTGTGGTTCTTTTATCAAAATTACTCAAACTTTCGGAGTCAATAATTTTGGACAGGGGCGTATTTTGTTCACAACAACACAGCAAATAACGGTTAAGAAGCTCTAGCAACAGTTATCTATATCTCAAAATATCTCAAAATCTCACTTTTTGGACTAAGGTTGCTTTTTAAAAAACCCTACAATTAACAGAACATTTGCTTTATCAGTGATAAGATTAAGATTGTAAAGGGGAATTTCAAAATCTGAATATAATTGGATGTTAGAACTCATTTCTACCATTTCATTATTTTATTACAAATGGTTTAAAATTTACGGTCTTCCCGTATCTCCTTATAGACTTTTGATTTTGCTTATAGATACTATTTATATAATATGTAATTTGCTAATGCAATATACTAATAAAATATTTTATTATCCCAAGATGTATCAAGATTATAATGCTTAATATAATAAAACTTTCAACTTCACAGTACTTAAAATTCTTAGGAATGTTCAGGTGGCTCTATTCCAAAAGTTTTCCTCTTGCAAGTACGTAACTCTTTCTTTTATTTCCATGTGCGCTGAAAGTTTCTAAATATCTATTACTTATGCAAACTGGTCACGTGGGGCTCGCCAACTCGTAATACGGAGCAAAATGTTTCTGTTGCTGTAGTTAATCCGTAACATATGACTCGACTTAACTTACACCTCTAGTTAACTCAAACAGTACCGTTGCAGTGGCGTTGCTCGCGAGAAATGCAGCTAAACCTCCTCTTTGCTTCTCATGCGCCGGGAAGAAACGGAAGCAGTTGCCCGGAAGTTTCTCGCCGAGTTTCATGTCTCAGAGCAGCGAATAGTTTTATGGATCCACAAGGGGGCGGCGGGAGCCCTTGTAGACCTAAGTACCGCTCTGCATGCACGCCGAAACGGCTGGGCCACGGGGAAGTTTTCCACTTTGGCGTGTTAACTGTACCTTCTCTGTTTGTGGAAGGAAAGAACTTTCGGGAAAACAGACCTTCTTTGTGAGCTCAAAAGATAGACATATGATGCAAATTGACTATGTAGAACTCTTTTCAGGGAGTTTTCGAAATATTTTGAAACATACCGGTAATTTTATAATTATTATAAAATAATAATTCTAAAGTTCATACATATTATGGTAATTAAATGTTTATCATTTTCAAAAAATAGCAATATGAATTTTTTTTACACAAAAATTTGAAACAATTAGCAATATAGTCTTCATATTCAGAAGAGAATTTGTTTTATTTGTGCAGAATGATCGCAATGTTATAATCCGGTTCTGATTACACAAAAGAGTTTAACTTTCCTTATTTGCTTATATCTTTCATTTAATACAATGTATTTCCAATTTACTTATAAAAAATTAAATTGTCTTCCTATGTAAAAGATAGATGACTTTTGTGGAAAATAGAAAAATTGGATAAATGTTAATATGAAGAAGGACAACTGCTTGATACTGGTATTGTTAAAATCTTTTCTTAAACAAGTTTCCTGGCAAATTTGAAATTAAGCACACATTTACTAGTAATAAATACTATAAATTTTATAATACTGTTTTATATTATTGTTTTTATCACCAAAAAAGGAAAATCTGCAAGATAAAGACGTAAATCTAATGAAATGTCTATTGTTTAGATGCCAGTAAATCACGTTTAATTTACAAAGTTTTATCATTTTTGCGTAGAAACGAATGTGCACACATTTAGTTGTCTTGCAACATCTCTTTTATCAGTAAATTGAGTATTTTTCTGACTGAAATGGGTTCTTCTTGTTAATTTATAAAACATGTTTTTTTACGATATTTATGTTTTTCAACGGAGTTATTTCGTAGTATTGTGACTAATATGTACATTTTTGTTGTTATTAGAATACTAACATTAAAAGAAATGTAAAAGTAATTTTTATCATTATAAATAAAATTAATCGTTTGCTCTGTTTATTTACGTCATATAAAACCACAAACGTATATTTGGTGTGAAGAAAGAGAATAATGAAACGATTCAGAAAAAAATTTGGTTTAACAAAGGAATGCAATGGAATGAACATTTGACTGCATTGCGTCTACCCTTCAACATATTCATTTCACTGTATCACACAACCAGTACAATAATCCTTCACAGCCTACCACGAACCAGTTATCGTTTTATGGCTCCTGTCTGAACAGTGCAGCGTGTATCTGAGAGCAATGAAGGGAGCAATGGATAAGGCCGACAATGCCATGTTCATTCCAATTGTTACGTTGAATCAAATTCAACTCGAATTAATATTATATCTCCAATTTGTGCATTTTCATCACTAAAATTAACAAATTTCAACAGAACAATGGCGAGAGGTTTCCAAATAGGTCACCTCATGCGCCGGACCGTATGAATGCGGTGAGCGCTGCAATCGAATCCATGACTGATAGCGCGTTGGCAGAGCCCGCCGAGCGAAGAGAACAGCGCTAGCCCCGACTCCTGCAAATGGCTGCATTCATAATAAATATCGCGCCATTAATAATAAATGCGCGTGAAATTACTGGCCGCGGATCCGCGAACGCGCGGGGGCGGGGGCGGGAGCGAGGGGCGGGGGGCGAGGGCGGGAGCGACCGGGCGAAGAGCTGCAGAGAGAGTCGCTCTGAAGCTACGACGAGAGGGCTGATTTCCAGTGTCGCTCGTTGCCGAAATTAGTTTCCTAGTGAGAAGAGCTGCCACTCTTTAAAAAAAAGGAGTACATTCTCTACGTTTTTGATTGACAGCTGCAAACTCTTCATACGTTTGTAAATTTTCTAAGTTTGTAAATTTGTTTAAGTTGTTGGTTCTGTAATGTTAAGTTAGTGTGTTGTGCCACCACGTTCTCAATCGTAATTGTAGAATTAGTAATATATGTATCTATAAACGTACGTTGTTACTTAGTAACTTTCTCTGTCGATCAACAGGAAGATCGCACGCGTGGGATAACGTTGCTAATTGATGTTATTCGAGCACTATTGCGTCACATTCCAAGGGGACTGGTACGATTTATAAGTCGATATAAGACATTGTTTGATCGATGATCAATGCTGGTGTTTTAACAATTGTAGTATAGTATTCGTATAGTTCTTATTGGACAGTTTAAACGTTTTAACGTGTTATGAAAAATTTCATTATTGCTACAGGTGACGGATATAATTGAAGTAGAAAGAAAGTAGAAGACATTATTTGTAGATTTCTTTGTCCTGATTTGGGTTTGCCGGATTACGGGAAAGGTTTTCGTAATATTGTATTTATAACTTATTAAATGTGTGGTTTTAGTGTCAAAAGTTAGTTTCAGTGATTTGAACTCAAAATTAGAAGGTGTAGATATAAGTGATTACGTTTGATCCTCTAACGGGGACTTTTAATATTATGGCGAGAAAATTGAATGCTTCTAATACATTCTGTTTGATCTGGAGCGTTCGAAACCATTGCACACGACGCTGCAAGGTGGAAATCAAAGTTATCAGTGAACGAAGAACTATATTGTATGTAAAGTATGGAAAGTACAGACGTGGAAGATAATTTGTTGGACTTTCATTAGACAAACGTAGCAGGTGTCAATCGAGCTTCATGATCCGAAGTATTACCTACTTATGAGATCAAAGGTATCCGGACACATCCAAAATAGTTTTATGTGTGTTATGTTTTTCTTGGAGAGGGCTTGCACACCTTGTTTTGTGTGGGACTATCACGGCAAAGGCCTACGTTTATGTTTTGAACACATTCTTGCGTCCTACTCTTGAAGAGTAATCGAAAGATGGCGATTGTATCTTTCAAACTGATCGAACACCTGTTCATACAGCACGGCGTGTGTGGCGGTCGTTACACGACAATAACATGCATGGACTGACCTGCACAGAGTCCTGACTTGAATACTATCGAACACCTTTGGGATGTTTTGGAACGCCGACTTCGTGCCAGGCCTCACTGACCTACATCAATACCGCCTCTCAGTGCAACACTTCGTGAAGAATGTACTGCCAATCCCCAAGAAACGTTCCAGCACATCATTTAAAGTATGCCTGCGAGAGTGGAAGCGTACATCAAGGCTAAGGGTGCGACAACACCGTATTGAACTCCAGCATTAGCGCTGGAGGGCGTCACGAACTGGTAAGTCATTTTCAGTCACTTGTCTGGATACATTTGATCACATAGTGTACATTTGAAGAAACCCAAGGGAATAACTACTTCACTTTATGACAGAATACCTGTACGCTCCTTCATGTCGCTTTACCCACTATTATATTTTTAGATCCCTGGTTTCACTAAATTTTGAATGCCCATCACTTCGTTTGGAATTTAGAGTGGGCAAAGCGAGTGATTGGGTTTTCATTTTTGAAAGGTATTCCATACAATTCTTTGGCCTACTTTTTCTTTATTCCATATTATTCCATGTTTTTCCTTATAATTGTTTAACATGAGGCAGCTCCTTGTGCTTGAAAACTTTTAGATTAAGGAAATTTGAAGGAGGAAATACTATACGTGAATTTAAAGTTAAGTAAACAACTTTAAAGGAATTGTATTTACTAATTGCGGTACAGAAGCTGAACGTAATAAGGAATTTATTTTGCCACATTTTCAACTTTTAATCGCGGCAAACGATAAAAAAGCGAAGATCTCATGGAAGCAAAGTTTTATACTGTTGTTTTAAAAATCAATGTATAATTTTGAAAGAATTAATGCTTTCGGTAGGAGGGGTCTCATGTTTTTGAATTGAGACCGCCCACTTCTCATCTGTAAAAACTCCGGTCTATTTATTTGCAATTTGTAGTAAACCAAGAAGGTTTGCATCACGGGTTCTTCTGTTCTACTTGCCCCTCGATTCATTGCTGCAGCATCATTCAAATTATATGTACATTATCTCCCACAATCTCCTGCAGTCATTCTAGGTAATGCCGAAACGAAACTACATCAAAGGACTACAGAAAGGGTACGACACAAGGAATTCATATTACCAATTATTCAATTTTATGTAGTGTTAACAATAGCTACGATATCAATTGAAGAAAACCATATACATTTTTTAAAAATGTGAATAGACAATTCCAAAAGAATCACATGAGCAATAATTAATTGAAGAAAACCTAATTCCGCACTATCTTTGTGATGAAGTAATCCTTATGTACGTTACGTTGCTACAGTGAACATGGAGCTCAATCGTCTGAAAACCTATCGGAAAATGCAGTCTTGAAGTACAGTTATTTGGAGCTTCGTTGAATAGTCGGCATTCAAATTGAACGAATCCGCTTCGCTCTACCACTAATGAAGTCTATTACTCTGACCACGTGATGTGCGACGGGGCCGCGCGGCGGGCGAAGGGCAAAAGCGCGGAGGGCGCTCGCACTCACCTTTGAGCAGGTCCTGGAAGGCGCTCTCCCTGCTGCTGACGTCGCGGGTGCGCGAGCCTGCGGACAGAGGGCGCGCCGTCAGCCTTCGCGACGAACCGCCGCGCCCACGGAGGCGACGTGGAGCGCGTTTCCAACCCCGTGGCTTCACTCAGGACATTGATACTGGATGAAATAGTTCCCAACCCAGTGGCTTCACTCAGGACAATGGTACTAGTTGAAATAGTTCCCAACCCCGTGGCTTTACTCAGGACAATGGTACTAGATAAAGTAGTTCCCAACCTCTTAGCTTCAAGACATTGGTACTAGATGAAGGGATTCCCAACTCCGTGACTTTAGTCAGAAGATTGGTACTAGATGAAAGATTTCCCCACCCCGTGGCTTCACTCTGGGCAATCATACTAGATGAAGTAGTTCCGAAACCCATGGCTTCACTCAACACAATGGTGCTAAATGAAGTAGTTCCCAACCTCGTAGCTTCAAGACATTGGTACTAGATGAAGGGATTCCCAACTCCGTGACTTTAGTCAGAAGATTGGTACTAGATGAAAGATTTCCCCACCCCGTGGCTTCACTCTGGGCAATCATACTAGATGAAGTAGTTCCGAAACCCATAGCTTCACTCAACACAATGGTGCTAGATGAAGTAGTTCTCAACATCGTGGCTTCACTCAGGACATTCATACTAGATGAAGGAATTCCCAACTCCGTGACTGAAGTCAGAAGATTGGTACTAGACGAAGGATTTCCCAACCCCATGGCTTCTCTCGGGACAATTATACTAGATGACGTAGTTCCGAAACTCATGGCTTCATTCAACACAATGGTGCTAGATGAAGTAGTTCCCAACCTCATGGCTTCACTCAGGACATTGGTACTAGATGAAATTACCCACTATTGCCCATATATTTATTCAACATTTTATTTACATACATTAGACAGAGAAGGAAATAATATACGGTGTTTGTCTGCTCGTTTTCACTTGTAATATTTCTCGCTCTTCATCAATTTGGCCTCTGTAAATAATTATGGCCAGCAACGAATTTTACAAAGTAATAGTTCATAAAGCAAACAGGATTGATTGATTAATTTATTCATGTTTTCGGTATGTCAACTACTGCGGTCATTCTTCCCATTAGTGCAGTGTATGTTGAATTCCGGGATGTTGGGGTGATTCCTTTACAACCGATTGGTGAGATCCGGATCCGTCTTACAGGTCTGTTTCTTACGCATTTCAGCTACTATGAATTTTCTCCAGCAAAGCACCGCCCCAAATGAAATAAGCTCTCTGTTTCCTACTAGACTCCTGACAAATACGGCACTGAAAGGGAATGCAAGGGTAAGCAAAAAACTGATCAGTTCTGCCGGCCGCAATAATTTTTCTCTTGTTAGCGACTGAATTTGACTCCGCCCACTAACTAGTATCGAACATCCGCCATCGCAGGGACGAAATACTAAGACCTTCCGGTCAGAGATGCAGCAAAAATAGTGGAAATGCTGACTCCTAGCTAACTCAGACGGCAGTAAAATGAAACCAACTTTACTTTCGACCGTGACATTCAACAGACCGCTCTGGTCAAGCCTGCATTGAAGTACACTGGTCTTTTATTCTGCTCACCTTCTTCTGCTCCGCCATCCTTGCTCAGTTGATCCCTCTCTTCCACCTGAATTCCTTTCTCCGTCCCCATCCTGCACATAACCGTCTCCATCCTGTCCTATCGTGCCCCACCATGCTCGTCCTAGCACGACCAAGACTGTCCTCTCGGCCACAATCGCCAAGTACTGTGCCGCAACCTGGAATGTTTGGATGTATTGCGGGTTGCATTAAACAAAAATCCCCTATTGTTCAACTCTTCAGAGGAACAATTTAGAACAATCTTGTCTGACTGGTTTCATGGACTGTAACAGCACACATGAATATTCCGAACTTCATGCATATATATGAATTTCATGCATTAAATATTGGCTCTGCGTTCACAAGTCAGTTTCTCCTTTTGTAGAAAACAGATGTTTTTCTTCGAAATTTCAGTTGTATGACATTTTTTAGTGAATCTTAATCATTTTTATTTAAATTCTGAATACTATTTTGACTACTTTTCAGAAAATATGAATTTTTTAAAATTAAATCCGTCAATTTAAGTCAATTTCTTAAGAAACGACGCGATTTTAAGTAGGGCAGACTGAATCTGGGCGCGAAGGCGAAGAAAAGTGAGTGCTGTAGATGCTATTGGAAAATTCGTGGAGTTTCATTGACAACATGAGTGTTATTTGTAGTGAGATTATTTCTCGAGTTTGCTTCCACATTTACGTTATTGACAGGGATACTTTGTTGTCGTTCTCCTTTCCAGTTATGTTTACAAAGCGACGTCAAGCTGGAGAGTTTCTGCTTTATTTGTGGATACTTCAGCCTAGTTCCTCCAAAGTTCAATATGACATCGTTTGTCAGAGGCACTTGTGTAGTATATTTTCGACTTACTCATTGAGTTCAAGACAGGGATTGGGCCCCACACATCATGTGTCATAACTGCGAGGAAATTCTGTGTGACTGGGGAAAAAGAGAAAGGTATGGACTGTGGCGTCATATCAGTCGCTTTGTACAAACGTGACAAAATATTAGCCACGTGCATTTCATGCTCATGAATGCACGAGGAACTAATTGCGACAGCGCTGGCGGGAGGGACGCCGGGCTGAACAATGGCAAACCTAGGGAGCGGAAGGGAAGGGGTGCCGTGTCATGGGTGGCCACTTGTGAACTCCGTAGACCACTTGGGGCAAACTTGTGAACCCCGTAGGCATGCTGGCTGTGGAAACGCGTCGGCGGAAACAGCAAGATGACGCAGTTTCGTCAGCAGTCTCAGAAGGTAATATAAACGGACCCCGGACCTAAACCCCTTATCGTGTGGGTTGTGCGCGGCGCTGCATTTCAATGCATAGGCTACTGAGGCAGGGAACTGAAGCCGGCGTGCTACGTCGAGACGGGAGGTGCGGCATACTCGCTTGTATGCAACTGGTGCATCACACCGAATACGATAACAACTTATAAGGCCAGCAGTGGTGGTGACCAGGAACATTCCTTCTGGTAACGGGCCAATATTTTTATTGTAACTATTGTAAATAGTATTCAGGTGTTGGAACATATTTCAAATAAATACACAATAAATTACAAACCGTTCACGTCTGTGATTTATTGCCCCGGCAAAGACGCCACAGGACGTGCCTTTTGGAATTCCCATGACCCGGTGAAAACCACGTTGCTGAATAGTCAGCTACATTTGAAGTTGGCGCATCGCTCGGGTCGGCACGCGTTCTATTCTAGAGATCGTAAGGCAGCAGGAAGATAAACGCTTCATCAAGCAGCGAGCAGAGGGAAGGAGTCTGCGACAGCCTAGGGCCGGCGAATATAAAGGGCAGTTCAACACCCGAGAAGACAGACGCGGTTGAGGCAGAGCTACAGCATTAAGATTGTTCATATATGTGTGTGTGTATGTGCTGGCTGTGACCAAGCCTAAATACTGTGATTGTTCCCGGATAAATTGTGACCCGACTTCGGTAGATACTTCTTCTGGTGGCACTAAACGAATTAGGTACGTTCTTTTGACAATTGGAACTTCATTATTTTCTGGTATATTCTCGTGAAGAAATTACCTTGTAAATTGTACAGCTGAACTGTTGACTGTTTTATGTGAAAATCTCCTTTTTTCATACATTTTGCAAGTGTTTACAGCAATTCTGCTGTATTAGTATATTAGAAGGATAACGGCAAGTATAGCAAACTTACGATTTCATACCCTAATATCCTTTCATCAGTTGGACTCACTGTACACATTGAGAGCATCTAATTGCTGGTTTCACTATATTTGAAGATGAGGAGAGCATCCGAATGGCCGAGACTGTCTACTTCTCAACAGTTTTGCCGATTAGAGCTGAATGACTTTGGAGTTGGTGTAGATTTTTCCGAAATTTAAGGCAAATCAGTCTTTTGTAAAATTACGTAGCATACAACATACTTTCTATTTGGATCTCCGGGAGACACTAAGATCTAGGCACAGATGCTAACATTCTGAACGTCATGCTGAGATTGCCTTATTGCATTTCGCCCTAAGAAAGGTCGAAGCGTGACGGCCGCAACGTTGGCATCTATGCGTATGTCGTGGCGGCTTCTCACAGCCAAGTAGATAATGTCTACGGCTGCGAAGGCCTATGCTTTCATTCAAGATACTTTGATTTTTAACACCTTATTTTTAACTGCATTGGCTTTACCGAAGTAAACAAATAATATACAAGTTAGGATAATATAAAAAAGTTAGGAAAAATCATATGTGCTCCTTTTCAGATTACCAAAACATAAATAAATGATATCCTGTGAAATTAGGAACATGTGGCAGTTTCCTACCTCCAGGGTTATACTGAGAGAGGGAAAAATAAAAATAGTAAAAATGAGTTATTGCACAAAATCTTTCATTAGAAGCCCCCATACCTACGCGAGTCAAAGGATAAGGGGTGAAGGAGCGGAGAGATCAGGAGGTAACAGCGGTAACGAGACTTCTCCACGTGCACGCGGCGGCACGTGAGCGCGCGTGGGCAGCAGATGGCATCGCGGCGCCCGCCTCCAGCGCCACGGCGCGGCCGCCGCTCGAACCCACCTGCGCTTGACTCGACCTCCGCCCTCGCGCGCCGCCAAATTGAGTTGCAGGGCAAATACCGGCGGCCGCGCCCCGACGCCCCGCCCCGCCCAGCTCTCCCACCCCCGCTACTTCCTGCTCGGTCTCTGCCTTCCCTCCACGGCGCTCTCTCCTGGCGTTCCTCCATCCCCACCCCTCGCCACACCCTCACTCCGTTCTCCTCCCACGCCTAACTCAACCTGTATCCTTCGTCCGCCCGCTCTGTGTTATTCTTCCGCGCTCGCCCACTCGCCACGCTGTCACCACTCTTCCCAGCTCAGACTCTATCTCCTCCTCGGAAATCTACCGCCTCCCTCGATCAGTCTCTATCCCGATCGTTATCAACCCCGACACTACCCAATCTCCCGTCCACGCCACCAACAACGTCTCCACTTCGAATCCACCACCACTCCACTCCACTACTCGCTTCAGCACTTTCACACACGCCTGGCCATTAGCATTGGGTCGTTATCATCTCTTTACTAACCCCGCTGACCGCTTTGTCCCAGCTCGTGCCCTGCCTCCTTTCCACATCGTTATGTCCTGGTCTTTCTCAGTCCCCTCCACTTTCTTCTCACTCCGTTCTCCACCCACCCAACCCCCCATGGATAACTCAACCTCGGTCCTTCGTCCGCCTGTTCTGTATTATTCTACCGCGCTCGTCCCATTCACCCCTCTGCCTCCTCTTCTCCCAGATTAGTCCCTATCTCCTCGCCAATCTTCTAGTCCCCTCGATCAGTCTAAATCTCGATCGTCCACCACTCCAGTTCTCCTTCAACCCCGACACCACTCAATCTCTCACCTCCTCCAGCAACAACTTCTGCACTTTGCTTTCACCATCACTCCACTTCACCACTCGCTTCACTCTTCGCTTTCCATTAACGCCGGTTCTCAATTACCCCGCTATACACATCCCAGAGCGGGCGCCACAAAAGAAACCCGGGCGGTCTGGACGGGTGGAGGCGGCGCAAGCAAGGCTGGTCTGGGCTGGCGGAGTGGGCACGAAGAACAGTGCGAAACGGACAGTGAAGAAGTTGGCGAGGCTGGCAGGCGGAGCGGAGCAGGGTGGGGCAAGCTGAGGGATGTAGCTTTTCGGAGTGGCTGTGCCGGTAGAAGTGTGTGCGTAAGGACAGAAAAGTTGGCGGGCGGAGAGACGACTGACCGGGGGACCTCTTGAATAGCAGAATAGCCATGCGCGTGGGAAGAGGGGAAAGGGGAGCGGTTGGGCGTGTGGGAGGAAGCGATCGGGTGGTCATAACATGTAGCAAGCCTGTTGGAGGGGTGAAGCTGTATCTTAAAAATTAAGGAGGTTGGGGGGGCGGATCAGACAAGCCGCTGAGCGAACGAACGTGATGGCGGAAGCAGGCGGGGGGGGGGGGAAGGAAAGTGTGCGAGCGTGTGGGACACAGGAAGGGCCGGACGAACGGGTTAGTGGCAGCGGTCGGTCGGACGGGAGGGAGAGCAGGCGGGCGGGCGGGTGGGCGGGTGAGCAGGAAAGGAAAATGTTAGTGTGTGGAACAGAGGAAATGATCGGTCGGACGGGAAAGGAAAGTGAACGAGCGTGTAGGACAAAGGAAAGGGTCGGCTGCACATGTCAGCGGAAGCGGCCGGGAGGGTGAGGAGGAAAGAGGAAAGTGTGGGAGGGTGTGGGAGAGAGGAAAGGGTCGAGAAGACAGGTCAGTGGAAGCAGCCGAGAAGGTGGGCGGACGGGCTTGCGAGTGGTCAGAAAAAGAGCGTGTGGGGTGGATCGGTCAGTGGGAGCGGTCGAGTGGGCTGGAAAGAGAAGTGTGCGAGCGTGTAGGACAAGGGAAAGGGTCGAATGAACATCAGTGGATGGGGCCGGGAGGGTGAGCAGGAAAGGAAAGTGTGGGGGTGAGTGGGACAGAGGAGAGGGTCGGAGGGACGGGTCAATGGAAGCAGCCGAGAAGGCCGGTGGGCAGATGGGCTTGCGGGCGAGCAGGAATGAGAGCGTGTGGGAGAAAGAAAAGGGGCGGGTGGATGGGTCAGTGGAAGCGGTCGAGTGGGCTGGAAGGAAAGTGTGCGAGCGTTTAGGACAAGGGAAAGGGTCGAGTGAACATGTCAGTGGAAGGGGCCTGGAGGGTGAACAGGAAAGGAAAGTGTGGGGGCGTGTGGGACACAGGAAAAGGGTCGAGAAGACGGGTCAGTAAAATCAGCCGAGACGGCAGGTGGGCGGAAGGGCTTTCGGAAGGGCAGGTAAGAGAGCGTGTGGGAGAAAGGAAAGGGGCGGGTGGATGGGTCAGTGGAAGCGGTCGAGTGAGCTGGAAGGAAAGTGTGCGAGCGTTTAGGACAAGGGAAAGGGTCGAGTGAACATGTCAGTGGAAGGGGCCTGGAGGGTGAACAGGAAAGCAAAGTGTGGGGGCGTGTGGGACAGAGAAAGGCTCGGTGGGTCGGGACGCGGCCGAGCGGGTCTTGCCAGGTCGTGCTAGACGAGGTGGGCGGGCGGTGGTGTGAGGCGCAGGAAGGGGTCGGGCGCTTCTCCTGTGCGGCGCCTCCAAATGAAGTGTTACCTTCTTCAGCGCGGATCACGTGACGCCGGCAGAGGTGCGCGAGCGCTTCAAGCGCTAATTGCTCAACAAAGTTACAGTGCAAGCGGACGCCGCGCGGCGTGGGCGGCGGCGCCTGAGATGGAGACGTCCGCGCCTCGGCTGACGCGTTTTCCTCTTCGTTATTCGCGGCGCTGGAGACTAGCTGCTGATCGGACTAGATCTCATGCTATAACGACTCTAATTTATTTTAAACATGTTACAAATCTTCTCCCGTGAATGCGCAAGTAATGATCACTGTGGACTACTTAATTATGCAGTTTTCGTGAAAAGTATTCATGAATAATAAAAGGTACTCTACCTAAACAAACACGAAATTCATTTCTTTAATGTTGATCTATCATTACTTTCTTTAATTTTTCTACATTTTTTAAAATTTTTCTTGTTTTTCAAATATTAGTTTTCTTAAAAATGGTAATTGACAATACAAATACTACGCTAAAATTAAGTGAATCAATAAGCATATGATGAGAAATGATATGATTACCGAAGTTAACAAACATCTTGTTTCATATAAAAACTGAAAAGCGAGGAAACATTCTGTGACTTACAGAAATGTGATTCTCGTATATAATATTACGTTCCCAGAGCACGTATACAAACATAAAATGATTTGTGAAAACGTTAGATAATTAATAGAAGTGTAAAGAATCATGTGGCATATATTTGGCCTCAGTATTATATCAATTTTCTGTTTGTTTAAAAAATGTATAAAGGTAACTTCCATTGTATGTACAGAATATCAGTACTACGCCGCGGATACGGCTGGACCACAGAAAATTTCATTTTGGGAACATGCAACTGTTAGCACAAATATTCTTTTTATCTCCTTGTTTGCAAAATAAAATTAATTATAATAATTTATTTTTATTCATAGATAATTTTAAATTTATATGTAATATTTTTGAAACTACCAAGTAAGATGAAAAACAAACTTGCCAGAAAGATTGGATAATTACTACAACCCATTGTCAACAAAGTTTTGTGAATTGTTCCAAGAACAACTATCTACAACACTAAATAAACATTTATTAAAACTTTATTTCAAAGATTAATGCATTCTTTTTTTATTTTCATTCGATATTCTGTAAGTACAATGAAAGTACTTTCATACATTATTAAACAAATAGTCACGATTCGCTAACGATTAGAATGGAAATAGAAATACTCTTAGAATGGAAATAGAAGGATAGGAAAGAGGGTGGAGTTTTACATGCCAGAGTTCTCACACTGGTACTCTAGTGTGAAATTCTAAAAAAAAATCATATATCAATTCAACATTATATGATGTTAACAAGTTGCTACAGGCAAGCTGAAATCAAGTGCGGCTCATTAGGAAATAATGCAACAGGTTCATGACGCAGTGTTTTTTTTAAATTAACAGTGTAGGAACAAAGTGGATTCACAGCAGGTCTTCGTGTTTATCCTGCATCTCATTTCAGTATATCTACCTACGTCAAAATAATCATCCATACATCAAAGCATCCACTTCTCGTATGATCGAAAATTCCATGGATTAAGGTTCATAACAATGAACATAACTACTATAGGATGCCCTCTCTGGTAAAAATCGGGTGACATTGTGAACGGGCGCTTGTTGCCAAATCCCTGTAATAGAATAAAAGATCTTGAAATTGAATCCAAAATATTTCTCAACGACCGTGTCTGCTGTGACGGTAAATTCCTACATGAAATCTGGCGTAATATATATAAAGTCTCAGAATGAACAGTACAAACTCTTTGGACATGTTGAGAGATAGTATATGATGATTCTTTCCAATGATCATAGTTCGAAAGTTTCATATAACGAAAATTCTATACGTGATACTTGATCTGACCGTTAGACATCCTATGATCACATATTTTGTTATTTATTGTTGGTATATTATCATCACAGGTGTTCGGCAAGTAACTAAACGTATTTGCGTCAGAACGTGATCTGATAAACACGTGACCAGAATACGTTTCTACCAATTAGGAGAAAACTTCACATTTGTTACTTCACAAATACAATTTATCACCACAGTTTCGTTGAAAAAGATAATCTTCGGTCGCTTACACGCTCTAGAAGTCTATAACATTTATTCCGAGACACCTGAATCGAAGGTCATGTAGTGATTTCTGCTGCATTCTCTTGCGCCGACCGCGAGTTTAACGCATGAACGAGATGCACTTCTGCGCCGTGCCCCGAAATTTATCACCACTTTTTCATTGGAAATAACAATTATCACCACTTTTCAATTGAAAAAAGTAATCTTCGACCGCTTACACGCTACAGACGTTTGTAAAACTTGTTCTCAGACACCTGTATCGAAGGTGTTCTAGTGGTTTCTGCTGCGACCACTTGCATCCGCCGCAAATCCAGCGCGTGAACGAAATGCACTTTTGCGCCGCGCCACTTTTTCATTGAAAATGAAATTTATCTTCACTTGCTCATTGAAAAAAGTAATCTTCAACCGCTTAGACGCTTCAGAAGTTTCTAACAATTATTCGGAAATACCTGCATGAAGGGTGAACTAATGGTTTCTTCTACGACCACATGATCCGGCCGCGAGTTCAGCGCAGGAACGAGATGCGCTTTTGCGTCGTGCCCCGAAATTTATCACCACGTTTTCAGTGGAAATGAAATTTATCACCACTTATTCGTTGGAAATGAAATTTATCACCACGTTTTCAGTGGAAATGGAATTTTTTCACATTTTCATTGGAAAATAAAATGTATCACCAAGTTTTCATTGGACAATAAATTTATCACCAATTTTCAATTGGAAAAAAGTAATCTTCGACTGCTTACATGCTCCAGACGTTTGTAACACTTGTTATGAGACAGCTGTATCGAGGGTGTTCTAGTGGTTTCTGCTGCAACCTCTCGCACCGGCCCCGAGTCCAGCGCGTGAACGAGACGCACTTTTGCGCCGCGCGGCCAAATTGACCGGCGCTGCTCCGCCGCAGTGCGGCCGCGGGCGGCGCGCGCGCGCGTGGGTTGAACCCCGTTATTACCGCACAATCACAGGCTTCATCCCCTGGAAGCCGCGGCGCAAGTCCTCGCTGGCGGAGGCGTACCCGGCATTCGATCCGGGCCTTCGGATCACGAGCTTTGCCGCGCGGCGGGCGGACCCGCTTTGCGGCTGAGCCGGACCGAGAGTTGACCTGCGACCCGCGGGGCGGTGGCGACGGCAGAGGTCATGGTGTGCACGGTGGCGGCGAGGACTACACAAACTGTCGCAGTGGCTTGATTGTGGTGCAGGCGGTGTGGGCGTGGGTGGTGAGGTCAGTGACAAGTGGAGTGCAGGTGGAGGAGATGGAGACAGGTATTGTGTGTGTCAATATTGTCTACTGTTCTGGTGGTAGAGGTGGGAATATGGGGGAGAGGTAGGGAATGACGTTGTGGTGGGACGGCGTGGGTGGGCTTGGGAGAGACGACGCGGTGGAGCTGGGATGCGGCGGGGAAGCAAATGCGATAAATAAATAAATAGCGGGAAGTGGTGTGCTGCCTGCGACGAGAAAAATGTTGAGAGGGGAGAAGACTGGGTGGCGGCACGTCGGGTTGTTGAGGGTAGTGGGAGTCATAAGGGTGTTGAGAGGGTCGGTGGCGACGGTGGATCCTGAGAGGGGAAGCGGTGCAGCGGGGAGTTGGTGCAGGGAACCGGCGGGGTAACGGGGGCTGAGAAGGATGGGCGCAGGCAGGCCGGAAAGCAAAGCGGCAGAGTGTTGGGGCAGCGGAGCTAAGGCGTGGGGGCTGGGTGGCGAGCGGAGCAGCAGCAGTGTGTGGGGCAGAGGCGTGGTGTCGGGATGGACGCGGCAGAGTGGTATGTGTCGCGGGGCACAGGTGAGATGCCGATGCGGGACGGTGAAGTGGTGGTGCGCGGGGCAAGGCGTGGTGGTTGTTGAGGTCGGAAACCGTGGCGACTGGGTGGGGGTCAGCAGAGTGTTGGGGTTCGGAGTAGAGGCGTGGTGGTGGGGTACAAACGGCGGAATGGTTTTTTCGGGTGGCAATGGTGCCATGGGGAGAGACGCGGTTGCTGGTAGGCGCAGTGACTGGGAGGCGTGGTGGCTGGGAGACGTGGCTGCTGGGAGGCGTGGTGGTTGAGATGCGTGGTGGCTGTGAGGCGCGATGGCTGGGTGGCTTAGTGGTTGGGAGGCGTGGTTGGTGGGAGGCGCGGCGGCTGGGAGGCGTGGTAGCTGGGCGGCGTAGTGGCTGGGAGGCGTGGTGGCTGGATGGCTTAGTGGCTGGGAGGCCTGGTGACTGAAAGGCGTGGCTGCTGGGAGGCGCGGTGGCTAGGCGACGTGGTGGCTGGGAGGCGTGGTCACTGGAAGGCGTGGTGGCTGGGAGGCGCAATGGCTGGGTGGCTTAGTGGATGGGAGGCGTGTTGACTGGGAGGTGTGTTGGCTGGAAGGCGTTTGCGGCGGGAAAGCGTTGTGATTGGGAGGCGATGTGGCTAGGAGGCGTGGTGGCTGGGAGGCAGAGACGCGTGGCGGTGGAGGGCGAGCGGCGGGAGGGGAGCACTGTAGGCGGCGCGTTGCGCCCAGAGGGGCCGTCGAGGGGGAGGGGGCGTGTCTGCCGCGCGGGCGCGTGCCTCGCGCAGTGCGCCGCCAGCTGTAATTAAAACTAAACAAATTGATCCGCGCGCTATCCGCCCGCGCCGCAAAGTAGTTTCATTCTGGCGTCGGTGGCGTGCGCCGATGAGGCTTACGGAGCTGTCACAACTCGCATGAATAATCCACAGCTGTTTAGTGCCCGCTCTAATTGGAGTACTGTCGGTAGTTTGAAACGTAATTCAATTTCAATATTGCGATTCTTTCGGAAATTATTTCATGTTGTTCAGAATTAAATTATTTATCCGAACATCGTTGACATAATTCGGCAGTGGGTTGGGTAATATCCTCTTTGTATGATAATTTATCGAATTACAGCTCTGATGTCTACTGATTCGAACACAGATGTAGTTGCTTTATAAACCGCGTTGCAAAAGAGCTTTTTATACAATGGATAATATATAATTTTCCTATGCTACAGGGTTACATGAACAGATAGACAATTTTTAAAACGTGAAATTGAGTGCGAGTATTCCAATTATATGTTTGTATTCAAAGATTGCCTAATCAATGACGAGGAAATATTAGTAATAAATGAATCAATCGTGTGTTGCTCATATGTATAACCATTGTCAGCCCCGAATGTTGAGTTAGGGATTTCGGCACTGAGTAGGCCAATTCTTGCAGATCCGGTTAGTGCAAATATTAGTGAAAAGAAGAAAAATCACCGTTATAAGAGACTGTAATTGTTTAATTCATGTATACTTTCAAGTGCGGATAACAATAAGAATATTCTCAGTACAGTAACGTTTCCCATTACTAGTAAACAGAACAGTAGACAACGTGCTGGGCCTCCGAGACAACATTTGTGTATGAACAGGTTAAGGATTTGTTTCACCAAATAATGATAGCAATGGCAAATATGATTATTCCCCCTACAATATAAATATTTGTAAAACTATAATTGCTTATTCAATGTATTTTAATAAACCCCTCACAGCAAATATAGGTAAGCGTTAATCACATAAAACAGCAAATAAAGGTAAGCGAAACTTTTTGGGGGACATTTTAATACTTTCGGCCTTACTATGCTCCACCTCTGGTGATAAACAGATCTTCTAAACAACATACGTTTTCATTGTTATATTAAATGTGGGTTATTACGTGATACAAATCCATCCCATACACCCGAGTGTGATCAGATGTGGTAGTGGATGCGTCCCGAGCACGCAGAGGACTCCAGGTCCTTTGGACCGACTGCTCCGGCAGCCTCCGTTAATGGGGATGACCTCCTGGAAGGCCGTCGGAGAACTCGTCCTTCTCCTCCCACCATTCCCCCTCCACCCCCTCCCCCACACCGCCCGGGGGCGCTTTGTGACCGCAGCCTAGCAGCCTCTCGCCGATCGCCAGGCTAACAATTTTATTTCCGATTCGCCCCGATAGCACCTCCTCCCCCTCTTCCCCAGCTGCGTTGAAAGCGAGGCGACCGCTGGATTCAGAGAGCCGTGAAATATTTTTCCCGGAGCCTCGGAAAAGCGAGGAAAAGCGTTATTGGATCTAATCGCGGTTTCCCACACGGACCTTGGCCCGGCATTGTCCGCGATATTCATCCCTCTCTCCAGACTCAATCTCCCATATGGACATTCGTCTTATTCTGCTGACAAGAAAGGGAGAAAGAGGTCTTATTTCCTCCTTTGTGCGGCCGGGGATACACAAAGGACGCATTCAGACGGAAAGAACAATAGCTGGGCTTTGTGACGCGTGCTTCTATCCGCCGCTGCGCTCGCGCGGCCTGCCTCTCCCTCGGCGTGCCCGGCGCGCCCCCGCCGCTCCCTCGGCGCTCCTCTTTCTCTCGAAAGAAAATGTTGAAATATTTATCAACTTGTGGCAGAGAAAGTGCACGCCATCTGCTTAATGAATCCGACCCTCGCGACCACCTTGATACGGCGCGCGGCGCAGCTCGCGGCCTCCTAGATCTCCGTTATCAAACAAAATGGCCGCCGCGGCGAAGCGCGGCAGTGGGAGTGGGGGTGGGAGGCCGGAGTGGAATACCAATACCTCTCTTGGGCGGGCGGCGGTGGGACGGGGCGGCGGGCAAGAGGTGAACGTGCGGAAAGAAGACGGGGCTTTGCGAGCGCTTTTCGTAGACGCCGACGACTGCGGGGGCGGGTGAGTGGGGATGGGTGGGCGGACAGGTTGCGGTGGGGAGAAGGCGACGGTGACTAGAGGGAGAGGACGGGGCATAGATGGAGAGGATGGTTCGAATGGGTGGGACGTAATTGAGAGGGAAGGGTGGAGATGAAGGGAGTGGGTAAGGAGGATGTACAATGCGAGGAGGGTAGATGAGACGGGAAAGAGGGGATAGGGAGAGAACTTAGAACTTAGGAAGAAGAGAAGATCTGCACGGGAATGGCGCGGTAAGGGGATAGTGGGAAGGGACCGAAGCAGAGGAAGCTAGGAATGGGGAAGAAGGAATATGTGGGATTGGGCGATGAAGAAAGAGAAAGAAGACGCGGAGAGGAAGGTAAGATGGAGACGGCGCGGACGGAGAAAAGGTGGCTGTGGCAGCGGTGGGACGCGGGAGCGGAGGGGGTATCTGCGTGTAGGGAGAGTGCAGAGGGCGCCTTGTGTCCCTGACTGGGGGCGGACTGAGGGCAGAGTGCAGAGGAGAGTTTAAAGGGGTGGAACGTAATTAAGAGGGAAGGATGGAGATGAAGGGAATGGGTAAGGAGGAGGTACAATGCAAGGAGGGCAGATGGATCGGGAAAGATGAGATAGGGCGAGCGAGGACTTTGGGCTTAGGGGACAGGAAGAGAGAAGCTAGACGGGAATGACGTGGTAAGGGGACGGTGGAACGGGATGACAGTAGAGGATGCTAGGAATGGGGTAAGAAGGAATATGTGGGATTGGACGGTGAGGAAGGACAAGTAGCACTTAGAGAGAAAGGCAAGGTGGAGATGGCTGGGGAAGAGACAGGACGCGCGTGCGGAGGAGGAATGTGTGTCTGTGTGTAGGGGTGCGGGGGCGGGCCGATGGCAGAGTGCAGAGGAGAGTTTAAAGAGGTGGAACGTAATTAAGAGGGACGGATGGAGGTGAAGGGAACGGGTAAGGAGGATGTACAATGCCAGGAGTGCAGATGGGTCGGGAAAGAAGGGATGGGACGATCGAGGACTTTAGGCTTAGGGGCAGGAAGAGAGAAGCTAGACGGGAATGACGTGGTAAGGTGACGGTGGAACGGGATGACAGTAGAGGATGCTAGGAATGGGGTAGGAAGGAATATGTGGGATTGGACGGTGAAGAAGGAGAAGTAGCACTTAGAGAGAATGGCTGGGGAAGAGACAGGACGCGCGTGCGGAGGAGGAATGTGTGTCTGTGTGTAGGAGTGCGGGGGCGGGGCGGGCCGAGGGCAGCGTGCAGGCGAGTGCGTGGAAGCGAAAGGGGCGGGGCAGAGGCAGGCGGGTGGTGGGTTGCGAGGCGAGGACCGATTGGATCGAGCAGGCCGTGGGCCGCGTGCTTCTTGACGCATCGGCCGCCACAAAGGCGGGCGCGCCGCTGGCTCAAGAGGGCCGTGGAAGGGGAGGGGCGCGCAAAGGTGGAGATACCTGTTTGGTGAAGTGCAACGCGCAGACGGAGCGACGGGCTCTTTGACGGAGGCGATGCTACTCAGCGCGGCCTGCGCGGAGTAAATTAACAGCGTCCCATTTGCGGCGGCTGACGCGAGGGCGCCCTGTGTCCCTGCCCTGCAGCTCTCTCTTACTCGCAAGGGATATTGATGAGGCGTCGCGTCCTTGATTGATTCACGTCGCAGCGTGGCGTGTCATTGTCTGCTGCGTTTATTGTGTGTTTCTTTTGAGTCTGAAGAATGTAATATCCAATATAAAAAAAACCGTTTCATCTTTTCAGAAACAGGAGACGAACTATCATTGTTGATTAAATAGTTCGTTTTTGTTTTGTTTGTACATTCCTCGAAAGATATATGTCCCTCTAATTAAATTAACATACATTTAGTATGATCGTATATTTTTAAACTAATCTAGCGTCACGACGTGCAGCAGCTCAGCGCTGAAGCGCAAGGTAGAGGGTTGAGGGCACTAAAAATAGCCGCGCGAACAAAAGACTGGAAATTCCAGAAGAGACGGGGCCACGTGCAAAGACAGCGTCAGAGACATGTCTCTATCCAGCGCGTGGAGGGGGGAGGAATGACGTGCGAGGTCATGTGACTCGCCCCTATATAACGTCGCGACGCGATGGCGCGGGTGCGTAACAACTCTGGTTTCCACGTGGCAAATCCACAAAACTTTGTCCGCCCTGGCTGGTGCGGAGTGCCGATGGCACATGGTGGTTCAATGTGTTAGGACCAGGCTGTGTGTTCCTCTAACACTGTAAGGCATTGTATCGATCTGCCGGGGCACACCTTATGACAAATTGCGAAGCGGCCTAGCAGGCCTGTCGCAGGTGCCTCCGCAAGGCGCAAGTAGAGAGAGGGGGCTGTAGTAGTAGCTCTAACAAACCGCCTTAAGAGTGAGGTTGTATATGCAAACCTATGTAAATAAACTTGTCCATACTCACTCGAGTCTGTTTTCCTTGTAGCGTAGATCCCTACCCACGACGTTACACTAGAATTAAATTTGTATTCAAATAACTCTTCATTCATTTCATTTCCTCACACAAAAGAATATTAATTTTTCACTACCCTAATGTTTATTTTATTTTCTCCAGTGGCATTGTTTATTTACCTTGCGGAAATCGAAGAGCTTTTACAAATGATGTAGAATAGACACTGCGAAAAAGTATGAGACGTTTACTCGAAACTGTCAGAAGAGATTTTTAGTAACAAGGACGTAATAATTCTGTTTCATATCTTTATATCCCAAATACTCGGTAAATAACGCTTATATTATGGATTATAAATAGATGATAGGCTTACATTTGGCCCCTTACACCAACTCTACGGAGAGTAGAAATTCTGAAATGAAGTGAACAAAAGCAGTTTAAAGTAAGACCATAATAACCTATTCCAATAGGTCACAATAGTCGTTTCAGGGATTTAAGTACTACTCATCCGGAAACTTTTATTGATGCGATGCTGAATGCAGCCTCCATTCACATTCATCTGTCCTATTGCCCGTATCACTCGGCGCCCACCACTCGCGCAATGGAGATTCATGGCCGCGCGCCCACACTCCATATGACAGTGGCCGCGCACGCAGGCATTGTGGAGCGGCGCGGAACGCGGAGGTCAACCCGACAGTGCAGTCGCCCGACCCCTCCTCTCCCTCCGTCCTCCTCGTCTGCCTTCTCCTCCCTCCCCCCTTCGCCACACTTCTCTCCCTTCCTCTGCCTTCCCTTTCCTCCCCAACATTCCAATCCCCTTACTGTCTCTCCCCTCCCCTCCCACACCCCTCCCATCTCCTCTCTCCCCCTCCCCTTCTTCTCCCCTCCCTTCTCCTCCCCTCCCTCTCCCCTTCCTCTCCCCTCCTATTCCCCTCCCCTCCCTCTCCCCTTTCCTCTCCCCTCCCCCACCCCTCTTCCACCTCTCCCCTCTTCCACCTCTCCCCTCTCCCACCTCTCCTCTCTCCCACCTCTCCCCTCTCCCACCTCTCCCCTCTCCCACCTCTCCCTTCTCTCACTTCTCCCCCCTACCTCCCCTCTCCATTACCTCCCGTCTCCATTCCCTCCTCTCTCCATTCCCTCCCCCCTCCATTCCCTCCCCTCTCCATTCCCTCCCCTCTCCATTCCCTCCCCTCTCCCTCCCCTCTCCTTTCCCTCCCCTTTCCCTCTCTTCTCCACCCTCCTCTCCATTACAGTTCCCTCTACCTCATCCCCCGCCAACAGACCGTCTCAGTCGCTTCAGAATGCCGCTCGTTGCCCCAACTCACCACGCCCCACTCACTCGCATCTCGCTGTATTAGCCATCTCCATGATCGGTACATGCCATCTACATGTCATGACCTACACGCCCTGTTATTATATCACGATTTGGATGATCGCTTCTCACAACTTCGTGTCTTATCATCATCTACGGTTTCAAACTATTTCCCAAATTAATTTCCAATTCCCGCCTTCAACGTCTCTGTAATACTCATCACCTTCACATCCTTATCTTCCTATATGTGCGGGACCTCACCAGCTCCATTTCCTGCCATCATTCCGAAATTCCGTTCTCGTCATCTGTATGTCATTGTTTTCTCCTTGAGCTACACTACTACCTGTATGACCTAATCTCTCCGTCTCCTAACCTTGATCGCCGTCGTATATTGTCACCTCCTCTCCATGTTCATTCCTTGTCGAACCTATTTCCTGATTTTGTCTTATCTACGTCATATAACAGCCATGTCTATATGTTCTAGCCGCGTCATCTTCATACTCCGTCCTTGCCAAAATCATGGACTATACTGATCATTTTTGTGACGTCCGTTATATCTTCATATACTCCCTCTTTCCTCTTCTTCCTCCAATATTCATCTGATATCTCTACCACAGACAGACACTTTCTCATCCTTGCCATCTCCACACCCACGCTTTCTTCTCATCGTCTGTATTTCACGCCCTCGCCATCTCCACACCCTCGATATCTCCACATTCTCGCTTTTTCCACCCTTCCATCATGTACATTCCCTCGCTATCTCCCCGCTTTTGCCACGCTACGCCCTCGCAATTTCACCGTCTCTAAACCTGTGCCATCATCGCACAACTTACTACTCCCTCGCCATCTCCACGCCCTTGCTCTCTCACAGCCTCTCTACCCGCCCCCTATTCGCTTCCCCACTGTCTGGTAATGTCCATGTCCCACCTCAATGCTCACCTGCCTGCATCGCACCTCTATCACACCTGCTACATGCCTCCATCTCCCCGTCCCGATCTTCCAACCTGTGACAGCGGCAGCGACGGCCCGACGCGCACGCAAGAGCACGCCCCGACGCACGCCGGCTCACGCTGCGGGGGCGGCGGCGGCGGCGGTGGCACTTGGGGTGATTGGGGGTTAATCTCCCTTCGACACCGGATAATACCCGCAATTGTGCGTTCGCAGGCCTAATTCTCTTACAGGATTTGGCCCGTTCCGCCGGGTTGATCTGCTCGGACTACGAGCTGCCCTGCCCCGCCCCCCCTTCTGCCCGCCGCCGCGCCGCCCGCCGCTGCGCGCCGTGCCGCTCCGCCGGCTACAAAACCCGACGCGTACCTGTAATTAGCGGCACAATGGGCGGCGCGGCCTCAAAGCGGGCGCCGTACCGCGCCGCGCCACGCCACGCCACGCCACGCCGCGCCACGCCCGCCGCTGACCACGCCCCCGCAGTCGCACGCCCCGCCGCCCGCCAAATGCGCGCCAAAGACGCCTGCGACAGCTGCAACGACCTCTCTGCGCTGAACGACACTCAGAGCCGAGTTTTGGTTATTTATTTGTGGTAAATTTGGACCTCAGTTGTGCTCACATCAAGACAATGAAATTCATTATTATTATTATTATTATTATTAATATTATTATTATTATTATTATTATTTTCAGTATCTTATGATTTAAGACAGCCAAATTAATACGTACCCGGTATATTGTACTTCATATAATTTTAATTATTGAAATAACATGCTTTATATTGCAATTAATATATTGAAATTTCAATAATTAAAATTGTATGAAATTCGATTGACTGGTTACGTATAAATTAATTCCACTGTGTCTTAAAACATAAGATACAGAAAATAACGTAATTCATAAAGAATCAACATACTATATACTACTCGTAGTATAAAATATTATTTTTTATTGACGCTGAATGACATCGCTGTTAAATTTTCGAAACTACTTTGGAATTATACATATACTAATATATGAATGAATACGAATAGAATGTGCAAATGAATTAACATTTCCAATATTAACTTCGTTCAGAACAGCTCAGAATAGAGAAACCAGAGACCACTTTCTGCGGTCTCCAGCGCTTGTACATTTCGTACAATGTTGAAGTTATAATGGTACACCACTTATTGCCAACATTGATTTTTTTGTTTGACACAAGTGGCAGATATTAACATCAAAATCTGACCAATGTAGCTGCTTCAGTGCATTTGTTTTATGCAGATAACGCTATGAAACAATGTTCTCACTTCTCTACAGCAGAACGCAACCCGTTACACATGACTGCACGAAACAGCTCGACATTGCCTAGTCGCTGATAACTCTTTTTTTTTTTTAATTTGCTTTTTATACTATCTCTCTTCACTTCAGAATTTGCGATAAATTTGTTTTTATCATTATGCGAATACATTTATTAGAAATTAACATTAAAAATACGTCGAAGTTTGTTTAATTTGTATGAATTTAAATAAGAGGTTTGGTCTCACAATAATTCTGTGTCAAAGATGAACACAATCAGGTTTTCAGCTTTCATTAAGTCTTGATTTTAGATAACCGTATTTTTATAGAGCTTTGTTGAACTTGCGTCACAGTCCAGAAAATTAGTCATCCAATATTTACAACACTTTTAATAAAATGACGCTCATAACATTGATCTAAATTTTATTTATAGTTTTGAAATATTTCAAAACCAGCATAATCGGAAGTTTTAAAAGTACTTAATGAATTTTCATCAAAAGTTAAGAATGTGTATATATCTATCAATTGAATAAATACACTATTACGTTATTATGTAAATTAAGTACAACAGCAATGCAAGATTAGAAAAAGGCATTTGTAATCACATGTATTAATAAAAGCAAACTGCGTTATATAGTTACTATTAAACATGAAAAATTATTATCGGGTGAAAAATGTAATGTGAAAAATGAAAGTGGATAGTCATTTTTCACTTCAAATGATTTTAAAATGATTCAAACACGATAAAATATTCATTAAACTTTTTTCAAGTAAGTGCTGTTAAAATTAATGAAATGCAGCATTTCAATTTCTGCATATTATTTGTGGGTATTTTAGGTCGTTTGTTTTTATTAATATTTGATTCTATTATACAATTAATTTGTACTGTATCCAAAAGTAAAGTTTTGTAATGAGATTTTAATTGCTTTCATATATTCATTTTACAATTGAATAAACTTTCAGATTTCTGTATACTGATTGCAGGTTATACTCTTATCACTAATAAATCATGAAATAAAACAGGAAAATCAACATAATAATCCACAGGAAGGTGATATTTGAGATATATTTATTATTAGTATTTGTAATAAACAAGAATCTGAAGATACCGGTTTTTTACAAGAATATCCAAAATGTGGAAAAGGAAACAAACCTTTTAGACTTCAGTCACTACGTTTTCCGTACGAACCGCAAACGGCCGGGACGTTTTAACATCGCAGTCTCCAAATCCGTCGTGATACGCAAACGATCCAATTGTGACTGAATTACTTAACGTCCTCTAATGAAATTATAATAATATTCTGTTATCAGGGATTAGCTTTCTTTTCAATTAAAATTTGGTAATTGTTATCAGTACATATTGGTATTACGATGCAAGGCAGTGCAGTACAAAACCAGTATTCAGAAATACTAATACTGATATTAGAGAAAAAAACCTTTTGCTCTTTCCTTCCCATCTTAACTTGAAACTACGAAGAAATGTCAAAACGAAAGTCGCATTTGGTTATAATATTCGCTACTCGTATTGTTCTAGCAATAGTTTTGGCAATACAGATCTATTGTACAAAGTTTTAAATATCAAGAAAAAAACTACTTTTTTTCGTCTCAGTTTGAACAAAACTCGTTCTGTGATATAGTTTTAGAAATTAACAACTTAAATCCTTTTAAAATTCACAAAGATACTTAGTTTATGGTGAAAAATTTATTTTAAGGGAAAAAATTGGAAATATATTGAAAAAACGCCACCCGGTTATAAGCAATAATTATCAAATTTGAAGGGCAAACATTCCTACGTAAAATAAGGAGTTTAAAGAAACAGATTTCATTAGATTTAAACTGAACAAAAATTATTTAAATACATCACCTGCTCTCACATCACTCGACAATGCTGCACACATGTATCTCAAGTTGTGTAATTTTTCAGTAATATTTGGTGATGAAACGAAATTGGTAGTAATGTTTTCCTCTTTATTTGAAAAATCCATTTCAATATTAAATTTCCAAACATGTAGAACAGCACGGAAACATACCATGAAGAGATTATGCAAAAAAAGGCTTTTGATCGTCGACGTTTAATAAAAAATAAGCCCTTTCAACATTAATCGTACCTTTATGTTACAACTGCGTGCTGCTTACTTTTGACTGAAACAATAGCACAACGGTCCGCGTGCGTTGTAGTAGATATCTCCCACGCGCCCATTATTACGTCTAAGGCGAGCAGGTTGTATCCGCGATTACGGCGCTTAGGCGCTTTGAGCTAGGCGCAGAGCTCAGATGGCTGCGCGGGCGTGGGCGTGGGCGGGGAGGGGGCGGAGGGAGGGGCGGTCTACTCATAGGCGTACACGTAGGCTTCCGCAGCTCGAGACCATTAAGTCGCGGCGTCACCCGGACAGCCTAGAAGTAATGTACTCATAGGCGGTTCGCGCGACCGCCGACCGGCTTGGTGAGCTCAGTCAAACGCCCTGGCCAGCAACCCGCACCGTTTACAACCCTCCCTTCCCCTCTCTATACTTCCGGCACCACTGATCCTAAGACACGATTTGCAATTTCTTTGGAATGTCGCGATGTCCGAGATCGTTAAAGCAATAGTGACGTAGCGATCTCGGTCCGAAGGATCTCGGTTCAAAACCCGCCTACGGCATGGTTGTGTGGTGTTCTTTCTTTTACCCCCTACCACCACCATTTAATGTCATCTTCACAGTTACCACACAGTTAAATGCAATAGTGGTAGGTAATTATCTGGGTGTTGATGCGACCTTAAATAACAAAAAAGGTTCCTTTTGACGAACTATACTGGTATTTGAACAGACACACGCACGATAGCTCTTGGAATAGCAGAAGGGACAGTTTGCGTGGGGGTGTTCGCTACAACTCCGAAATTCTTCGTCAAAAGCAAACGGGTCTTACGTTATCATCTCGAAGCCAAATTGGCGCCACTGTCGTGACCGTCGCTGTCCCTATTTCTCTATTCTAGTAATGCTCCTATCAGCTGTCATCACAAATTGCGCCGTTGCTTACGGAATAGAACAAGGAATAGGAAGGAAAGATCGCTCGTGTTACGTGGTCCGTTTGAGAAGTGTTCCCTTCATTCAATCGGTTATAATTGAAGAAACCTCTGAAAACTACTAATCAGTGCAGCCGAACACTAGAATTATTCTCCAGACAGCGACTG